>WSXT02236035.1:0-15929 GCA_011762715.2 Neuroterus valhalla
AAATAAAACAAAATAGTAAACTTTGACAGGAACAACAAACTTCACATTTTAGGGGCATCCGCGATATAAGGCACGGTTCTGAACTTTATTAAGCTCCACCCATCGAGAATGCCCTTGACCAATCAGCTTTTCTTTAGAAAGAGACACGGTCACGGTTCAAATGTTTTCTCTCTCTCTAAACCCCATTTCATAGCTCCGCACAGCGTGATTGGTCCATTTCTATATGTCGATGGCCTAGCCACACAATGTACTGTCTAATGCATTTTTGGACCACCCTAGTGAACATACCCTCTTACGTATAATAATACATAACGATACGTGTGACTTAAGTGGCACATTTTGGCACGGCGTGTAGTTAGTGCCCGAGTGGAGCGAGGGTGATAAACACGCTGTGCCGAAATAGGCCACTTAAGTCTCAAGTATCGTACAACATTTTATAGCACTGACTAACTTAAATTCGCACTAATGGTTCTTCCATCTATGGCTTAAAATAGGTTAGTACAGCACCGTGAAGTTAGAGTCTGAGCGTCAGCGAGGGTCATAAGCACGGTGCCGTAATAACCTGTTTAAGTCACGGATAGGCGTTACCTAAATCCGTTGTATAAATCTGTTTTATAAAGTCTTTGCAGATTAGTTGTGAAGTAAGTCATATAAAGTGATAACTTCAGAGACCGACAAAAGAAATGTCAGAAAGCGAAATTTTATTTTATATCAGAGCACAAAAAAGTATCGCATGAAGCGTACGGCGCGTAAACTGTTTTGGTTAGAATGATGACAGTTGACTGCTCGTCTACAGCATCGTTTTTGTCTTGACAGATCTCAGTGAGTGAAAAAAATCATCATCACCAAAAAACATGTCGTTCACGCGCATGCCGCATGAATTACTATCTATTTCGTTTGTTCAAAAAATTGTTTGCTGAGTTTATATTATTTAAGTGTAAGAATGAATTTTCCTCTGGAATAATGAAATTCATTTTCTAGAAAACGTGGTCTAAAAACACTAGTACATATATTGGTATCGGTGAGATCAAGTGAATGTCGTCCTTGCATTGAAAAAGCTGCAAGGCCGTTCAGGACTTATATAGCTGAGCTGCATCGCATTGGTTCGAAGCCCTCTTATCCTGTCCTGTCCTGTTCTGTTACATCTTTCTCGTCCAGACACCAGACCATGGTCTTCCGAATGACAAAGCTTGCTCGATAACGCTTTTCGCTCTTTTCCTTTAATGTACTTTTCCGCCCTCTCTGGAACCCCCCTTACCATTGACCTGGGTGTAAAAATGATTTTATTAATAAGTGACCTAGTGAGATCAAAGTATAGAAAGAAACTAGAATGAGTTTATTTAACCTAAATCCTGAAAATTTACTATTCAAAGTACTATTTTATAGGGCCGGCGGAAGAGGTGTGTATGGTGGGTAGCACTACTCACCTGAAGATCTGAGAAGAGTTAAATTTTTTTTCATCTGGATTCTGATAATTTTTAATAATATCCGCGCGCGAAAGTCGAGCTTGAATTCGAAATTTAATAGAATGAATAAATGATCCTTTACTTAAGAGATAAATATAATCATTTGCTCGGGAATGATTTGAATTGAATGGATTTCTAACAAAGTAGATCATTTCTAACTGAAACAGAATAATTTCCACCAAAAAGTTATATTTTTAATTGAAAGACATGATTAGAAAAAGGAATTTCTTCTGGAACAGATTGAGTTTCAAACCAAAAAAGACAAATGTTTCACAAAGAAGTTGAATTTTTCACCCGAAAATATAAATTTTTAAAAGAAAAAAGAATTTTTAACGACGTGGTTCAATTTCATTCCAAAATTTTCGAATTTATCAACGAAAAAGACGAATTTTAAACAAAACAGTCGAACTTCAAAACAGAATGGCGGAATTTTATGAGAAAAGGATGACTTTTTTAAACAAAATTGTAATTTAAAAGAAAAATTAAATTCTCAACCAAATAATAAGATTTTGAACCAAAAGAGACTGATTTTCAACCAAACAGTAGAATTTTTGACCCAAAAGATGATAAGAATACGTTTCTTCTAACAGAGATGAAGTTTCAAACCTAAAAGACAAAATTCGAGAGGAGATAAGAACTTTTAACCAAAACAGATTTTTCTAACGAGAAAGAAGAAAAATGTTATCCAAGCTGTTAGAGTTTTAAACTAAAAGATAAATTGTCTATAAAGCAGTGGAATGCTAAACCCAAAAATATTATTTTTGAATTTTCAAACGGAGTAATCAAATTCTTAACCTAATAGTAAGATTTCAAACCAAAAAGACGAAATCCAATAAAAATTTGAATATTCAAGATAAAACAATAAATAAACAGCAACCCTTTAGAAAAAAAATAGTTTTCAAATTTTTCTTGTAATGGATTAGAATTTGTAATGTTTCTTTATTTAATGATATTGATAATCAGATATTCAATCAATTTTTTTATGAAATCATGCAAACATAAAATTTTAACACTTGTTTTCAATATGAAATTCGCATTCATCTCGAATTTTCTTTTGTTGTACATCGACAAAAATTACCTAAAAAACGAATTTTCAACAAAACACTTATAAGTCTTGGGTTGGAAGCATAAATACTTCCAAAAAAAGGAATTTTGTAATCAAATAGGATGACTTTTTGAAGAAATGCTTGAATTATCTAGCAAAGTAGTTGAATTCTCAACCAAAAATTTCTTCCAAAAGAGATGAAGCTCTTAAGCAAAGCAACAAATTGAAGAGAACAGTTGAATTTCCAGCCAAGAGACATTTCTCGGTCTCATGAAAGAAAATTCATTTCCACCAAACTGTTAAAGTTTTAAAACCGAAGGACAAGTTTTCTACAAAGTAGACGAATTTCAAACTCGAAAATATCAATTTTCAATGAAGAAGAATCGAAATTTAATAAAATTGTTGAAATTTTGAACGAAGTAATTAAATTCTCACCCCAAAAAGAAGATTTTCAATCGGGAGACAAGAATTCTCAAACCAAAAAGACGAAATTCAACAAAAAATATGAAACTTTTAAAGGATAAAAAAATTCAGGGATTTTCTCCTGAACTTTCAATTGTTGAAATTAAGGAAAATTGGAAATCAAATTTTTCAATTTTCCAATTATTAACAACTTGAAAATTGACCTGTTGGAAAATCTGTAGTTAAAAATTAAACAGTTGAATTTTTTATTGAAAACAAGTGAATGGTATTTTATCGTCTTCGAATCTTATAAGACAAATAATATATTTATACGAAGATAAAGATTAGTTTAATGAATATCTTACTATTTAAAAGGAACTCTTAGAATAGTTGAACAAAGAAGGTCACAAAAAAATTCTTGATATCTGAAAATATAACCAATCAGCGCAATAGCCATATTCAGAGGAAGCTGACTAGTTCGATCTTGAAATCCTCATGAATGAATTCATTTCTAGAAATTCGAAACGAACCTCAACGTTTGCGCTTAGTAAGTAAAGTGATGTTTCACAGGATCATGGAAAGAACCTTTTGTAACTCAAAAGTTTAGGTAAAGTAATGAAATTGGTATAAAACAATGTAACATCTCACTTTATTACATTTTCTATGTGACACTTGAGAACTAACTATAAATTCGGGGGGGGGATTAGGAAAAACTACCCACCTGGACTGAACGCGTTTCGCCGGCCCTGCTATTTTATCATGCGGGAAGTATGTCACTGGAAAAACCTTTCTCTCGTGAACTTAACACACGTTTAACTATTTGAGCAACAACTTTTCACGAATGAGTGCATATTTGTGCAACATTTACCAATATAAGAGCAAACTGACTTGCAAGGCTAAAAATGAAAGAAAGATGGAAGTCAGGAATAGAGTGTTGAGTGGCCTAAAGTGGAAGTTTAATCGATTGAGACGGATGAAAAGTGTCCTAAAGAGCGTATATTCCAGTGCACAATAATTTGCATATACGGGTAATTTGAAATTAACTCCGGAATTCTTCTTTTCGCTAATTTTAGCCTTGATACCTAAAATATTTTATTTTATCGTTCTTTTCCGGAGTAAACAACGTCGTTAACTATAAGAATCATAAAAAGTATCTGGACTACGTTTAAATTTTGTTGAAAATGATTTCATTCCAAAATTTCGTTTACATATTAAGTGCGTTGACCCCTGATTAAAATTGAAGACCTCAATTAGTTTAAAAGTTGCATCATCTACGTCCATCGCAGTTATTCACGCATATTCAATGCTATCAATAAATCGGAAAAAGTCTTCTCTATCGTCCTGTCACAGCGATATATTGTAATTGAGAACTTTGAAATGCAAGGTTTACCTGTACAAAATAGAATTACAAACTATGTGTTGTTAGGCCAAAAAAAGTTTCGATTGACTAATCAAATTTTGTTTTGACAAAAATTAGTTTCGCACTTTATATTATTGCTGTGATTGCTTGTTCTGCTCAAAAATTTGATGCAGTGTAATTTTTTTCTACAATCCGAATAAGTGATTTTCAAAGGTGCGCAGAAAAACATGATTCTCGAAGTTCGAACGATTCGAATCGAGTTATAGTTATGTATAGGTTTCGAGTCGAGTTTGAGCAAGAGCTTTCTGAAAATCTCGAAAGATTCGGGTTCATAAAAAATTTCAAATGAAAAATTTCAAATTTTCCAATTTTTACCCCACATTTGTTTTGAGCAGTTCAAAAACCTTGAATATAGATTTTGATCTCTTTGTTGAGTCCTGATTCTGAGTCCTTATCACGCGTAGATTGGAGCGGAACGGGATGATAACTCTTGTCGAATCAGCCTTCGTGTCACTCTCTCGTCTGTTCAAGAAGGGAATCAGTAGTTTCGAGTCCGACCAAACACTACCTTACCTACTGAAGATTTCTTTCATTCTCTTTTCTCGTTCTCGCTCTTAACTTTTAACAGGGCCTTAAATTATAACGATTTTTATATCTTCTCATTTATGTTATCCTTCTCATACCCTTTGTAATGACAATAATTTTTTTACAAAGAAAGGAAGATTTGTCGAGAAAAGTTCAATTGAGAGGCTGTTTAAGAGTTTTAGGGTAGAGGGGGGCCGGAAGATTCTGTTAGGGCCTGTAACGGAAAAACCATAAAGAATTTTCTATCTTTCATTTTCTATCCAGAAAGGCAGAAGCGTGTATTATCTTTCAATAAAAAATTGAATTGTTTGAAATTCTCATTTCCATTTCAAGTCGATTTCTTACATAAAAGCGCTTTAATAAGGTTTAATGCGTGTTTCAGATCAGGTTAGCTTCGGGCTCGAAAACTGCGGGTTTTCGAACGTGTGAATAGTAGGTACAGTCAATCCGTCAAATTTTGTGGGAAAAATGATCATAAAACATTTTTTTGCGGAAATCGCTAGTAGAGCATTCAGAAAGCTCACCGTTCACGAATTATAGCGTGACAAAACTGTCACCGTAGATTTCACATTGTTTCCGACGAGGACCACGTTAGTGTGGGTAGATAATGAATCATTACTTCAGACTAAATGAATAATTTTTATTTTTATTTTTATGTAGAACTTTCAAATTATTCCTAATTATGATAAATTTTTATTGTGAACTAATATCTATTATTGATCATTTTTTTCCATAACTATGATGACTTCAGTATCGAACGTGATTTAAGAAGGTTTTCATAATTTTATATCAAACGAACTGTACAATAGTGTGCTAATAATTGTTGTTGAGCGTGCAACATGGAAAATACCTGTAAGTGTTTATTATTTCATAGAAACCAAACAGTCTTGCGATGAAAAATTTTTTTCGGTGCCAAAAAGCGTGGAAACGCTTCTCTTGGTACTTTAGCGCCATCTATTAATTGCACTTTTCCTCGCAGCATACTAATTCAAATAAGAAAGTTGTAGAAAACATTGCCCCCAACCTTTTTTTTTCTTACAAATTTTCCCTAAAATCTACTATTCCCGAGGTATATCAAATCCAAAAACTTTCTGGGTTTTCTCAAGAACTCGTCCCTGAACGGTCCCGCATTTTTCAGGTTGAACTTTTTGAACGCTCTTCTAGGGATTTCCGCAGAAAAAAGTTTTATGGTATTTTTGCCGAAAACGGACTTTTTTGTGACAGATTGACTGTAGGCAGAAAACAAAATATATTCACAGGATTTTGGGGTAAAGTTTTGGATTTTTTTATAATTTGTTCATCGATAGTGTATGTAAAGAAAAAATCTTCCACGAGGTTTAACGTCAAAATATTAATTAGATCTAGAGTTTTGATCCATTAATACGTCTCGAACCGATCAATATAGTTCTCGTGTTACATCGCTTATAAGAAAAAATCGTCTTTTTTTTCAACGGATCAAAACTTTTGATCCAAAAAATATTTTGGCGTTAAACCTCGTAGAAGAATTTTTCTTTACATATACTATCGATGTACCAATTATAAAAAAATCCAAAACTTTACCCCGAAATCCTGTGAATATAATTTGTTTTATGCCTGTACTAGAAGTGGGCTAGACGTTGCTTTTTGTTGTCCGGGGAAAGAAACTCCTGAAAGGAGGACAAAAAGCTTGGATATGCTGCTTCTGGCGGAGAACCTTTTAGTCGTTACTGCGGTTTCCCCGGTCAACAAATAACACAAACAGTCCAGCAAAGGGTAAAATATGCACTCTGAATCCCCTGGACTGATATTCCGGCCTTTTGGACCAGAATCCCGGTCCAAGCATTGATCAGAGAAAAATCCGCTCCAATTGGACCAATTCTCGTACTCTCCCTGTTCTAAGCTTGGACTACTTTCAGGTCCATCGGACCGGACAGTCGTCCATTGGACCAGAAAGTCAGTCCATTTGAACCAGAATCGCAGGTTTGGTCATTGCTAGGACCAGCATTTCGGTCTAAGGGATTAAGAGTGTGCAAGAGAACGTCACATTGTGGGATCATTTAAGCAAAAAACTGATTTTCTACATAAAAACAAAAAATATGACTATCTTCAAGAAACTGCTTCTATGAAAAAAATGTCCATGGCAGATTTCTGCTTTGTGGTCGAACTTTGGAACTCAGAGAGCGTTCATCAATTACTTAAGGGAAAATGAGAATAAATGTTATAATTAAGGAACGTTCCCTTAGTGAACAATATGTCTGAAGATGTTATGTTATGTTTTGAAAAAATGCACCAAACCAATCTTTTGCAACCTTTGGAATTCGAAAGTGTGTTTGCATCACGCTTCGATTTCAAAAATATCAACATGGAAGAATTATCGGTATTTTCTCTTCAAAAATCGTTTAAGTTGGGAGTTATTGTGTGATATTTTACAACTGTACAGTAGTAAAACTGGTTTCGTATCTAAATTTTCCGCCAAAGGCGATGACCTGTTCTTCAAACAGAGATGTGGAAAAGATACTTTAAGATTAGTTCATAAAAACATTTGATACAATGGAATCATGGATCTCATAATGGTTTCCAGACAAAAATAGTTGAAGGATTAGCTAAGCTTTCTCGCATTTTAATTTTTTCCTTTTCAATTTTCCATAAGGAATAGAATTCTTTTTCTGAGCTTTAGTGACCTACTCATGCTTGAACAGTAAATTTCTGGTCCCAATTTGGCTGTAAAACAAGGAGCACTGAATTTCACAGGCAGTAAAGAAAAGTCATTGATTAAGAAAATACATAATTTTATAACTCATATATCATTTTCATTTTTGACTGACATCTTTTAAATCCGAATTGACACGTAAAGGGAGGCATCAAGTGCGTGTAAAATAAATTAGGCTTGAGGTCCGGATACCTGAAAAAAAAAATTGTCGTACAGAGTAGAAATATACTCAACTCCGCATTCCTTGAAAATTTTCATCCCAGGAAAATTAACCTCCAGTCTTTCCTGGTGTTTCAACTCTGTGAATAATATGTAATTTCACTAATAATATGTATGGATACTTGTTATAAATGGACTTGCGGAAATCAGGAAGGTCATGCGTATAGGTCAGGCAGGACGTTAACATATTATTTCCATAATACTTGACGAGAGAGATGAAACATTATGAACTCGTATGTAGGCCCATTATTTGCTATTTCGTTCTTTCAACCCAAGTACATTATGTTGAAGGAGTGTTTACACTTGCGACTCATCGAAGACAATATATTCTCCGCACCTATTCTCTGGGAGGGCTATACCTAACAGAAGTCACTTTTAGTCCGGTCAAATTAGACCAAAAAATGGGTGTATTGGTACATTAATTCCCATCAAGCTGAAAATGGGTAGAATTGTTCAAAACATAATTAAAAACAACATATCGAAACTCCCCATCGTTTCGGTACGAGCGAAAAAATTGACATGAGGTCAAAGGTGAAAAAAATGTGTTTTTCGCGATTTTCTGCAAAACGATAAGTTTTATCGCAAAATTAATTCTTACAATAATTGTAGATCATTAAATTGTCTATAAAAAGGTATCAATAACTTTTTTCACGAAACCTACCGTTTCGGAGATATAACGATTCAGAAAGTTGTAAGCGTCATTGTATGCACGCGTTTCCACGCCACCTCTGAGGTAGTGTACTTAGCGGATTTTTTTTTTTGAAGTGGTTTCCCCAGTAGGCCTATTCCACAGGTCTGTTTTGATTATGTTCAAATAAAAACTATTGCATGATAAGACTTTTTTTTTTAAACATATTTCTTTTTGCATATAAGATATTAGGATTGGAGTTGTTAAAAGCGATGGAAATTGAAACACAGTAAAAAAAATTAATCCGTCCGATTCGTAATCTTCAATAATAATTGCTTCTTGCTGATCTTCTTCTTCTTCTTCTTGATGTTCTTCATCCCGGCTGTGTGTGAATTGCGTCAATAACGATGTATCCTGTTTGCCAGTGTCAAAAGCATCCTCTGCGGTTGGTAAGTCAACATTAGAACATGACTGGCCTTGAAAATACGTGCAAGCGCGAGAACAAAAAAGTGCATCTTTTTTGCAACCACATTTGGCAGCATCCTTTTTTACGGTTGCAAAAAAATTTTGTTCAGCAGTTTTTCCGGTGCAGGTGGAAGCAAAGTTTTAATTGGTTCTAATGTGTCATTGACCAACTTCCAACCCCAATCTTGCAGGTCTAGCTGATAACCAAGTCACGCTTGAACTTGGCTACTTGGATACTCGAAACCGATGTTGATGAGCAGCAACTGAGATTGGAGGAAGACAATCTAATTGCACTTCTTTTTTATTCCGAGTGTTTTTAACGGAACATGCACATCGATGCTTATCGAAGCAGGTATTTTTTTTGGAGCTCCGTACATACAAAGAAGAAAGCGAATTTTGTTGGTGATAACTTCTTGTGGAGTTGAATTACTTCTTTTGAAAACTTCAGAACATTGAACAAAATCTTGTTTTTCAAACATTTTAAACACTGTTGTTTTACCTCTCATGTAATAAAAATAGTACATGATTTTGACACTTTGCAAATGTTGATAAAATTTTTTATGAATATATTGCTGATTGATTTTGAGCTTTCCCTGGTTTTAAGAAGAAGATAGTATTTTCAGCTGGAGTTCGAGCAGTGAGTAATAGAAGTAAGTCTACATCTTCAACAACAGCAATGGTTGTATGTATCAAATTCAATTGCTCTATTGCTGTTTCAATAATCAGTACTTCGGCGTCGTTTTTAGCACAACTTCAACTCCACTGCAGAGTGGCACTCAAGACTAACGTGATTGTATACGATCACACGCACACAATTGTACATATGTTGCTACAGATTACACTAGTGTAAACATTAAGGGACTGGGTTTCATGTGACCTGATATTCTCATAGTGTTACTTATGTATATTTTATATTTTAAACATAGGTTAAAATCACCAATAGAAACTATTTTTACTCATATTACAGCTACAGAGGTATATACGTGGCGTGATTATGCATACAATGACGCTTACAACTTTCTGAATCGTTATATCGCAGAAACGGTAGCTTTCATGAAAAAGTTGTTCAAACCTTTTTTATAGATAATTTAATGATCTACAATTTTTGTCTGGAATAATTTTGCGATAAAACTTATCGTTTTGAAGAAAATCGCGAAAAACCCATTTTTTTTACCTTTGACCTCTTGTCAATTTTTTTGCTCATACCGGAACGATGGGGAGTTTTGATATGTTGTTTTTAAGTACGTTTTGAACAACTCTATCCATTTTCAGCTTGATGGGAATTTATGTAGCACCAAATGTCTAATTTGACCGGACTATTTCAGAAATCAAGATTCAATGGGCACTGTCTCTTAAACGTCAGTTGAAGAACTATCTGCACTCTAATCTAAAGAATTTTTACTGGATAGAGAATGAACATGTTTATTTATAACAAAGTGTCTCATCATTCCGATAACCGGGGACAGAAGACTTCCGTTTAGCTGAACTTCCATTTACCTGAACGCTTCCACGCTCGTTTAGCTGAACTTGAGCGGCCCCCTCTACCCCCACTACTCTCGAGTAGACATGGCAAAGGACGGTAGCAACCAATTAAAACTCACCTCTAGATACACCCATGTGGAGGGAGACAGTGGTGGGAATTTCTCCCGAGTTCAGCCAAACAAATGTTTACGTCGCGTAGCGGTTCAGCTAAACGGGAGCCTTCTGTACTTCTATAAGTTTAGCTAGTCATCTTGAAATTTCGGTACGACTAGATATACAGTCTGTTCTTGAATATTATTGCACTTTTAGATTACAAAAAAAAATTTTTGCCGAATATATTTGATAGGGTACGGAAACTGAATCTAAAGTAGAAGAAAAAACAAGCGCAGTGCATTTTTGAAGTAGTTCCGTTTTTTATGGGAGGTACAAAAAAAGTCAACAACAAAAGTTGTTCTTACACATTCTTCCATGTTACAAATGTAGCATTTTGGGTCACCCACTTTATTATGCAGCAAAAGTCTTCGGTCTGGATTGACTTTCGCTTTCAAATCTTCCATCGGATTTTGAACTGAATCTGTAAAGATATGGTCACTAAACTTCATTTAAAATCATCTATGATTATTTATTAGTCATTTTTTCTAAAAATGTGGAGAGCCCGATTTCAAAAATATATATTTTTCAATATGAATTTCCCAAGTAAATGGAATAAAGGAATATGTAGATAAAAATCATATGACGATTGTCTAAAAATGAAATCTTAAATTTGACATAGCCTTTAATTTTCAAAAGGATTATTTATTCTACTATGAAAGATAAAATTCAGAAATGTACCCACCCCTTTTTTGATCAATTAATTCATTGCATGGAAGAGTGACTTTCAATGAATGTACAATGAAAATAGATTTCAATAATCTCGAACTAAAATACGAGCTTTTGCAAATATTATTTCGTTTGCGTTGTCAGGAACGAATTCAATGACGCAAATATTGAAACAATAAGGGTAATGCCAAAAATGGAACACATGTTGTGTGGTGAGCGGAAACGCCTTGGAATATGAAGGTACGGTAGCACACTCAGAATGTAGGTCAACAATATTATCCATAATTAATTAGCGCTACTAGGTTATATAAGGAAATAATGGAGTTAAAACAAAATTTAACAAACAGATTATACATACATATAACAACGACAAACTAAAGATTTCCATATTTCACTCCTGCTTTTTCTCGTGTCATTGTTCTGTGACATGTGAAAAATATGAATGCAAATGTGAAATCTTACACAATGCACTCCTTCAACAGAATGATCCAACAATTAAAAAGTTTTTTGTTTCTGTATATTGATACTGATGTTCGTATCGTATGTTGCACGCTCAAAAACAATTATTAACACATTTTTGTACAGCTCGTTTGATATAAAATTTTAAAATCCTTCTCAAATCACCTCCAATACTGAAGTAAGCACAGTTTTGGAAAAAATTAATAATAATAAAAACTAATGCATAACAACGATTTATCATAATTAGGACTAATTTGAAAGTCCTACTTAAAAAAAATTATTTATTCAGTCTGAAGTAATGGCTTATTATGTACCCTAACTAACGTCACCCTCATTGAAAACAATAGGAAATCTACGGTGATAGGTTTGTCACGCTATAACTCGTGAACGGTAAGTCGGACAAGAAAAGTTTTTGCACGAATTTTGTAGATTTTTTTGAGACGAACAACTTTCTTATGGGCAGTTATGCGATAAAAATTTTTTTCTCCTGCCAAAAAGCGAGAAAACGCTCTTTTTGGTCCTTTAGCACCATCTATAAATTGCAATTTTCATCGCAGCATGTTGACCCAATGAAAAAAGTTGTAGAAGACTTTGCTATCAGCATTTTTTGTTCTTACAACATTTCTCAAAGACCTACCGTTTCCGAGATATATCAAATCTAAAATCTTTTTGAGTTTTCTCAAAAACCCGCCCCTGAAATTATCCCTGAATTTTTACCTGAAGCTCTTTTCACCCTCTTACTTCCCTGTGCTCTATTTTTGGATTTTTAAGTTTCGCTACGGTAGTTTGAAACTCGAAAAAAAAATACATCAAATTTGTAAACCTTATCTCTAAACTCAACCCTTAATAATCCGATCGGCTTGAATCGCCCCTTATCCCCCTTGACTATGGTAAGAATATACCGACTGCTTGACACTCTCTGACTCATTTTTACATTCTCATTATAATGAGAAGGTATTGGTTTTATATGAAAATCGACTTTCGCTGATTTAATGAAATTTCCACGTTTTGAGACCTCCTGAGTCAGAACCAAAAGATTTTTCACAAAGATGTTTGTCTGTCTGTAATCTGTAGACTCGATACCTTTCAAAAGAATGATCATATTGGAATGTGCATTAGCATAGTTTTTTGAGGCCTAAGAAGAAAGAACGAGTTCGTTAACCAGCTTTTTTCGCCCAATGGTTCTGGTTTCAACAATGGAAAAATCTTTTCATAAATTTCAAATTCACTTTCCCGCTTGAACTATCCAAGATGCAAGCAAATATTGAGAGATAAAATTATTTATTTTAAGAATATCTGCAAATTTATAATCGGCCATTTTTTTACTGGATGCATAGTTTTTGTTAGAATAGTGCAAAATGTTATCAAAAATGAAAAATTCGACTTTCCAGTAAAACTGTGTGAGAAACAAAAAAATACTACGCATGAAAATTGTTCATTCTGGAAAGATGTACAAATTTACTTTTGACCATTATTTGATTACACGCATAGTTTTTGTCACAATCATGATAACACACTTGACAGAATGAAGAATCGCTTTTTTCTGGCCGAGGCGAAGCCGAGATGCTTAACTTCATACAAGGCGCAAACGACCAGTTTTGCTTGAGGTTTACATACTTTTCTTTCCGACAGAGCGGATACAATATTTATTTTACTCATTTATTAATACCGTTTTCCATCCTTCTCTCTTAAAAGGTGTGGAATCTCTTAATTTCGCTCCTCCTGAGCGGAGCAAAAGTTTAATCATTGACCTCAAAAGCGGGCCTACAAATTTTGTTCCATTCATTTTTTAGTAACACGTACATTTTCCATTTCAATCGTGATAACGAATTTAAAAAAATACAAATTTCATTTTTTAGCCAAACTATGCGAGATATGAATCTCGAGGGCGCGAGTATTGTGATGAGAATGTGTTCCTCAAGGTCAAAAAAGCCTTGAGTAAATAATTTAAATTTTAATCTGAGTTGACAAACATGCCTATTTAAACAATTTATCACTGTTTATAACCATTTTCTCTTAGATAAGTGATAGAAAGTTGTGGTTTTTTTCTGAAATGTTTAACTTTGCACTGAATGGAATTTGAATGGAATTCAATTGGACTGAATTAGATTGTATTGATTTATTTGTTGGTTAAATTGGATTGTTTTTTATTTAGAATAGAACTTTTTTTTGAAATATCAACCATTATATTCTGGATTAAAAATTTATATTTTTAGTTCAAAAATTCAACTCTTTGGTTGAAAGTTGAACTGCTTTCTTAAAAATTCAATTTTTGCTTCAAAGATCCATAATTTTAGTAGAAAATCCGAATTTTAAATTTTCCCTGAATGAGTTCAGCTTTTTTGTTTCAATTATTTTTTTTGAACATTGGGAAAAGAACAATAAACATTTACTTTAAACAATGTTATAGTATTTGGAATATGATTCTCTCTAATGTTTATTCATTATTTGTTCACAACTTAAAAGGTAAAGCAAAGTTGAACATTTCAGAAAAAAAACCGCAACTTTGTAGCATTATTCTAGGAGAATATTGTAATGATGAATAAGAAATTGTTAAACGATTTTTTTTGTTGACACTTATTGATTATTACCTCGCTTCAACTGAAACGTTAGAAAATTCAGAATTAACCTCGACTTTCTAACCCTTTTCTAAGAGAAAGTTGCTAAAAATAATAATAAATTGATTGAACAAATTAAATAGACATCTTCCTATCAGTATGAAGTAGTATTTCATGAATTCGAAACAATTTGCGTTAAAAAAACTGCCGAAAAATCATATTCAGTGCCAAAAACTCGAAAAAAACCATTTTTTCACTATAGGGGTTTTTTGGGATCCTACAAATCAGATTTATGGAGGTGATATTTGAAAAGTTATATTTTATTCGCATTCTGTGACTGATTGTAAAAAGAAATGGTGAATTTTGAACTCAGTTCACCTAATATTGAGAATTCTGAAGAAAATTTAAGAAAAACGTATTTTTTTCTTATGGGAAATACGTGTTAAACTTCATGGGGCTGGTGCCTCTAAATATTATTTTTTTTTCAACAAAAAAAAATGCGTGTAGTTTTTTATGGATTCGAACAAATTTCCGGGCGTTTTGCATAAAAACTCGAGAAAAAAAATTTTCTAATGCATTTTTGGATTACCCTAGTGCGGTATCAGTTAATTTAAAGCGAAAAAAAGGAAATTCATTTCTTAGTACAAAAAACAGGAAAGGACTTGTGAATTTATCAAGGAAGGTGAAGTTGTTAGAAATGATGTTTTAGAAGATCTTTCTTGATATAAAAAGTTTATAATACATAGAAATTGTAGATTGTATGAATTGAATTCTAAAAAGTGTTATTGCCTGATAAACGAAGTATGTCGGGAACGTTAGCTTCTATTAAGATTTTCCGGTGGTGGGGTGAGAAAATAAAAAAACATAGTCTGCACTCTGCACGCACACAATCATTTGAAAACACGTGCATAGGTAGCTAGGTATCAGCGACTGTGGTAACGATGCGATGCGATGGCGATGGTAGCAGTAGCGGTGCGCCATGACTTTAGTGGCTATATTGATTATGTGAGCCAGGCGCGAGGCGCCTTCTGGTCTGACGCCCTTGACTCCTGCTTTCTAGCTCCAGATGAGAGTGAAAGAGGAGGAGCGAACTCGCAGATAGCGAAATTCCATATAAAAGTCAAACACAAAGGTACAAGGCCAATTTCAAGTTTATTTTCGAAATGAACAATAAAGCAAAGATTTTTTGAAAGTGACAAGTGCTATTTAAATGCAATGATTCCATTCGACGTTTTTCATTTCATTCATTTTAGAAGGCTTAAATTGAATATGTAATTTAAAGCTGTATTCCAGGGTGTTTGGTGTAACCTAAAATTTCTATATTTTTGAATAACTTCCTGGTTATTTGAATTTGCATGACTATTTCAGATACAGTCCAGTTTTCAGATGTTTTTCTACGATTTCCAAATTTGCATGAGAGTTAGACAACATTTTAAATTTCGTGAATATAGAAATTACCCAGGGCTGCCACTCAGTCACTTAAGTCACTTTTAGTCACTTTTTTCCCCAAGTCACTTTTTAGTCACTTTTTTGAGAAACAGTCACTATAAGTCACTTGCTTCAAGATACAGTCACTATTAATCACTTTTTTACATGAAGAGGTCTTATCCTCAAATCTTTGAAACTTCACTCCATAATTACTAATAATTACACTCTCCTTTTTATCGACTTCTGGAATTCTATTTATTATTCAAGTTTAAGTTATTTTGGTTCGTGATTTTCCTGTTTTCTAGTTCCCATCGTAATTCATTG
>WSXT02236046.1:0-15929 GCA_011762715.2 Neuroterus valhalla
CGTTGAAAATTCAAGATGTGAAATTTCAGACGATTCTAATACTTTCTCAATCATAAATGATGAGAATGTAAAAAATCGTAGAAAGCGATTCAAAAAACGTTGACATTACATCAAATTTGCTGCATAAAAAATGTTCAATACGCAAATAGCAATTTTCTCATACGAAAATATTACATTAATAACATTCTTCAAAGTATTCTGTTCCAAGGCATGTGTTCTCCTTCCACAAAATTTTGATGTATATTTTTAAAATTTGTTTGATATTCCATACACGATAATACTATATCTGATTTATATATTCGCGCCTATGAGATGCATGTATCGATCTACTGTAGAAATTTTTATGGGGATCGATTTCGTAACTTCCTCACCCACTTCCACTATAGTTTCCTTCAATTGTTTTCCAGTTGAGGTGACAAGAGCATCGATAGATTTTTCTACCAAAAATATAAGAAGCTCAATAATGTTTGAAACACTCGTGGCAAGTGTAATTTGGTGTGGTGTGGAGATACAGGGATAAAGAAAATACGGCGAGGAGAAAGAGTTCGTGAAAAATATATAAGGCTGAGGTGGCCTTCAGTTTTAGGAAAATGCATGACAAGGCACACAGTCCGCGAAGAGGTGCACAGAGGAAGAAAATGTAAATTTGAAAAGAAATCGAGGGAAAGTAGGAATAGAGGGTTGATGAGGATGTGTTTCGGAAGTTGAAGGAAGGTATAAAATGGAACAAAGATTACACACAGTTATGAAAAATCAGGATGAGGAAACCATGTTACAAGAAAGATGTAACAGGATAATGAGATCAAAGTATAATGATTAGACGAGATCCTGTAAGTTGTGCAATTCAGAAAAGGCTAGACTTGAGCATTGAAGAGCAGGTTGTGTGGAAGTGGAGGAGAAAAGAATGGCAATCGGAAGACTGATGCATAAGATAAACGGCTATCTTCTATATCCAGTGTATTCTACAGATCAGTGATAAAACCATTTGATGGGCGCACGGAGTGTGAAATAAGTAGAGCAAAAAATGGGAACGGAAAGGTAATATATAATGTGGAAAGGTAGAAAAATATGTTAGAATAAGAGGACAATGAAAGCATGCAATAAGCTGAGGAAAATGTAATAACGCAGACAAGTGTACTGTTGTATGTATTCAATTCTAAGCCGAGAGGCTGAATTTAATGAAATACTATAAATTTGAAAAATTATGCCAAAAAAATCACTGTCCTTGCACGCTCATTTACAGATTTTGGGGCCCAGAGCCACTCTGATGAAATATTAGGAAGGTTGGGAGAAATAAGGGTTCAATCATGAAATTGGGAAAAGTGTTAATTTCTAAAAGTAGATATAAATACGTACCTAATTTTAGTGACATGGTGTCGCGAAAGAACTCGATCTCTAGGAATATGTTTTGCAACAGGTGCCAGGATGGAACTATAGCCACCTGGAAGACTAATGTTGCCCCCTTGTAGTTCGGCATATGAGCCCATTTCCAGAAGATCTACTTCTTCCATACTATCACAGCCAGTAATACATGTTTCTCGCTTGAGCAAGCAATCGAATAATAATTGTCTAACTTTCCTGTTTTCGGGTGGTAATGATGATAAGTAGAGATCAGCCTCTAGAGCAACATGCGCTCCTACGCTATTAATTCCTTCTGGTGGGCTGTAGGAACTCAAGAAATACTCCTCGCAACGTCGCAAAAAACAAACGTAAGCTTCATAGATTTCTTCTAATACCGGAAATGGAAGTTGCTTGCCATCTTCCATTGCTGCTACAACTTTATGAGGTTTTGGGACACTTATTATGTCGATGAGTCCATTCGCCATTGCTAATTCGAATATTGGATTTCCTAAGACTCCATGTATCCAGTTGGCCCCCAATTCCACGTTTTCGTTTCCTGTGAACATTTTAATTTTTCTATAGATATTTACTAAGTTTAGAATGTACACAACTTCACTTCTATCTATTGAATTCTTCCTTGGAGTTCCTTGAATTTCATTTCAAGTCAAAAACTTCAATACTCGCTTGCAGTAAATGTAATTTTTTATTGAGTTGAAGTTTTTGGTCTTCACTCAAAAACCAGTCCCCCATGGAGTCAGACAAAAATTACTTTATCAATCTTGTAATCACGGGAGACCCTTATCATTGGAGAAAACAAACACTCTTATCTCCTTTTTTGAACACTGAAATTAAATTTTATGAAAGAATCGAGTTACACGGTTAGTTTTCTCCAATCACGGTGGTCTCCTGCTTGTTCCCACTTTTAAGGACCTAACATAATTCAAAGAAAAATGTTTGTTTTTCGTTCTGCTTGCAAATAGTTCTTGATCACTCAGACTTCTTGAAAATAAATAAAAAATGTTGTTGGATACATACATATTTCTTTTTTATTGCAAAGGATTTTTTTTCAATTCATCAGACTTGTCCGAAACTACAACTCAGTCATTTTTTTTTAGGAAACTTATAAATTACAGGTAATGTTTTAAAATTTCAAGTTAAGAAAACGTAAAGTAATAATTGTGAAAAATGAAATTGAGAGTCCAGAAGGAAAAAATGGAAGAAAATACTTTAGTACTAGATTGAAGAGATTTCAGAGACTTTTTTTTGTTGAAAGAACTGTACTAATTTGGACATTTCATTACGGGTAACGGAAAACTTTGCACGGGCTCAACTGTGCACGTCGATGGCTAGACGGCAAACTGCGCACAGTTGAGCACGTGCAAAGATGCTAATTACAAAGTTGTCCCTATTCCTTTCATTATCATAGATCTAATCTTGGATCTGACGGTTTTGTTAATAAAAAAAAAGGTTATTATTGGGCACAAACGTTTTATAACGTAATTTGACGTATCTACATTTGCGAATATTGTTTTAATGCAATATGTATACCTATAGATGTATAGATTTAATTAAACTGATTACCTGAAAATAATAGGATAAACAATTTCATGAACGGATTAAAGATATCTGTAGAATGCCTGTGGAATCTGTACTCGTGATTCAATGCGCTTTCTCACATTAATGTTGAATAAATGTAGTTCCCCAAAATTTCAAATTTACTGCAAGAATCTCAAAAAATACTTTCTTCATCTATTTAACAACAAGGTACAAAATACTGCCTTTAAATAAAAATTGATTATGAGCACAGAAAATTTTCGTGGTGCGATAAAATAATACAGAGTGAGGTTACATTGTCTTACCGATTTGGGTGGAAACGATACGTCCACCAATGCGTCCTCTAGCTTCAAGAATAAGGAAGTCGGGTTCGGAATTTTTCAGCAAATGATTGGCAGCTGACAAACCTGCCATTCCAGCCCCGATAATTACAACTTTGCATGTTTTTCGGTCATCCACTGACTCTCCCGTGGATGCCGCCATGTTTACTTGGGCTGTCAAATTTGCAGACGATGCTGACCACGAAAAAGTCCGAAAAGTACCGATGTGTGTCGAACTTTGACGACTATTGTCGAAAGGGAAGGAAGAATGTATCCGAAGGAAGCCGATCTGTGCAGTCCCGCACTCTGCCGCACTCAACAGCTGTTTTGATAAAAACGCGAGGTTATGTTGAGATATGATGTCAATGTCTAACATGTCAAAAGACAACGGATCACAGAGTATGGACAAGACAAGTGAAAAAGCCAGTCTAATTTCTCCGGGTAATACGGAAAAAAAGAACATTCGTTTCCGTGGCTCGAATAAAAGTATCAGACCTCTTGGGAACCGAGTTGAAAACATAAACGTCCACGAGAACAAACAAGAACTGTCAGAAGAGGAGAGCTCCACAAAAAAATGTGGTTTGTTTTCCATTCATTCTTGTATTTAAGATTTAATTTCAAATTACTTTCTGATTTGATATTTGCGATACTTCTACTTTAGAAAATGCTTTCGAAGAAGCGTCTAACTTTCTCCTATTCTACAACGAGTATCCAGGTTACGTCCGTGCTTTCATTTATGCTTCATAGTCGTACTGGTCGTACTAAGTACCTATATTAACTACATGTATTCATGAAAAAAATATGAGTGGATGCGAAAAGATATAAGATTCAACAGATGATCTAGCGTTCATATTTTCACAGCAATTATCTAGAGTTATGTGTTCTTTATACCTGTAAAGCCCTGGGTGAAAAGGGTGAAAAGATAATGACAGGAGAGAAGCAATAAAATATGGCTATATAGTGTTATGATAACTAGCAATTAAATAAGAGTAAAAAACTGCGAATGGTGAATTGAGCATTTAACGTGAAGACTTGCATGTACAGTAGAATTAATATGAATATTCTGATAATAGTATTCAAAACTTTCTGTTATACAGACACATCTATGTGGACGTTATTTAAACATCCTTTCAGGAATAAATTTTTGCAATTTAAGTTCTGGTATGTAATTTTCCGGCCACCACCTTTAGTTTTAAATCAATGCATCTACATAACAACCTTGACAGCGAACTTTTTTCGAGAAGTCACCTGCTGTTGTTCACACGTTTTCGGCATTCTACGCAAGTGCAAAAACAACCAACATTTCATTATTTTAAAAAGACAATGCTCTTGTAAAGTTTGATAAATACTGTTTTCATGATTAAAGTGTTGAAAAAAAAAGATTCCAGATGTAAAAGTCCTTTTTCACTCTTTTCAACTTGGTAGGTCACTGACAGGCCTTCAAAATTTTTAATAGAACTTCCAAGTATCTATAATTTAATGGAACTGATGAAGAAAATATATAAAATTTTACATTATTATTACTATTTTACTTAATTGAATCTATTTTTGTTACCAATAACGACATGAAAAAAAGCTATGTATGGAATTATACAATCCAACGTCCAGTCTTTTCCTCAAACGATTAATCACTAACCTCATAGATACGTCATGAGTATTTATATTTTTGACGTTATCCTGACTGTTTCTACGGTTATATCCAGGGAGTAAGATTGTAATCTTATAAGATAATTTAAAAAACCTTTGAATTTAAAAAAAAGTTTAAGATAAAGTTGCGTTAAAAATGCTTAACAATACAAAGATAGTATGTTCCGTGAATGAAACCATAGCAGTTGTATTTATTTCTTATAGAATAAAGCCTCAAAAAATGGTCAAACTCAAAATTAGGTTTCAGGTACGTGCGAAAATTCTCAGACAATCATTCAAGAAATAGAACAATTATTTGATTGAATTTTACTACTCCAGCGAAGCGTCTTGAATCATTCTGATTTAATCTTTCTTTTTTATATCTTGGAAAAAAATTTTGGAATCAAAATTTCAAACTAGCTTAACTTACACATTTCCAATGGGACATAAATGAATCTCCGAATGCTTCTAACTCGATTGGAATTCTTCAATAGGTCGAATAAAATTGTTCATTTCATTGCGCCTGTCAATTTGGCCAAATACCGGATGCCGGGAAAACTAGGCATTTTTTGCGATCAAGGATACCCAGGAAATACCAGTGAATTTATTTTCTGAGCGGGAATTTTTTCATTTTGGTTAAAACCGTTTAATTTTAAATGCTTCAATTTGACAATTTTAGTTTATGAATTTTTAAATGTACCATTGTTCAATTTTAAACATTCATATTTCGTAAATGTACAATTTTCAATCTAGAATGTTTATGTATACCTAGTAAATTTATTTCAATTCGGAAACATTAATAGTTGATATTTTTGTAACGCATATCCTTGAAAATCTAAAATTTTGAATTCAGGTATCAAAAATGAGACATTTGCTTCAAATTGAATACTTCAATATTCGAGAAATTTAAAATTAAAGCCTTCAATATTGAGTATTTAATTTTGGATTTCGGATTCCCAATTTCAAACTCTTTAAATCGCTTAGAATTGCTTCGCATTAGATTCATTTATTTTGAGATGCTTTTATTAATAACTTCAAATTATAAACTACTTCATTTTGGCTATTAGAATTTTAACATTTGAATTAGGGAGAAAGGACAGACAATGTGTATCTTAATCTTGAGTGGTCACTCTATATATTCAAAATTGGTCGCTTTGGAAATTTTTCCAATTCCCGAGCATTCTTTTTCTTGTTCAGGAATTTCGTTGCTACAGTTTTTGAGGACAGAATTAACAAGAGGCTATCATCTCGAGCAGGACGAAGAAAGGTTTTCTGCTCAGAGAGAAAAAATGTATTCCTTTATGAAAATACCTAGAGAAGTGGAAAAATTTATGACTTATGGATTCTTTCAGGTAAAATAATGCTTTCAAAAAATGTAATACCTATTGATATTTCATTTTCTACATTAATATAACACCACTTATGACTTTTTTCAGTGCGCTGATTCATTCCTATTCGTTTACACCTTCTTACCTTTAAGATTTATGATTGCTCTGTGGGCAATTGTTACGAGACCTCTTAAATATTGTTTAGGGTTAGTTCAAAAAATCATTCAAGTAAATCAGACAATTTAACAAAAATGTGAAAAATAAATATTTTTGTAATCCAATTTCCAGAGGTAAAAGGATTCGTAAAAAAGGAGAGCGATTTTTGAGATCAGCTGAAGTATGTGATTTGCTAAAAGGCGTAGTGGTGTTGGGTTGTTGGATAGCTACGTGGAAGGTCGATACATCCATGATGTATCATTTGGTGAAAAGTCAATCTGTCATCAAATTATACATATTTTACAATATGCTGGAAGTTGGAGATCGTCTATTCAATTCCTTTGGCCAGGACACCATAGATGCTTTGCTGTGGACTGCAACAGAGCCTCGATCTCGTTCCAGTTCTACGCATTCCCAACACCTTGGCACGATACCTCACTTATTATTCGCTCTTGCCTATGTCTGTATCCTTTTATCACAGTGAGCAAGTTGAAATTTTTAGTTTTACACTACCGTCGGAAATTGTCGGTATGACTAGCGCTAGCCCTATTAAAAGCCACTTCTAATATTGACTACGATAACTCGGGAAAAAATAGAGGAAGAGATATGAAAAATAGCATGTAGTTAGAAGGCTTATGAAAATTCGCGTCTGATGATCTCTAATAAAGATATTTCAACTCTTTAAAGAGCACACAGTACGTGAGAAGTTTCCAAAGAAAAGTAAATAATTTTTCGAATTTTGTTTTTGATCAGAGAGTAATTAATTACGTAGATGTTATGTTTCGATCTACTGATCTTGTTTTCGAACAGTAGATCGAAACATAACATCTACGTAATTAATTTGTACTCTAATTTCAATTCGTAGGTACTATAACCTAGAAAAGTTGTATGAAGAATCTGAAAATAACGTGGCGCTACTTTTGAATTCTGATCCTCTATTGGAGCAAATGAAGCTCAGAAAATCTTCACGAGTTTCCGGGAAACTACTGTCATCCGGCCTCTCTCCGGCCTTTTTAAGCTTCATTGACCTAAATTAAAGATAAGATTTTAAAGATTTTGCCGCGTAAATTTCAATTTTTTTCCTACAATTTCCTATGTCATGCCACAAGAAGTACAAAATTCAAGAATTTCTTGATTTCTTTTTCAACTTCTCACGTGCTGTTTCTCCCTTAAAAAGTTGGAAATATCTTCACTCGTGTTCATCAGACGTAGGATTCCATGAGCTTTCTAACTATTCTTCAAAAATGTCTCTCTTTTCTTTTAGCCAGTAATCGTGCTTCAAATACAGGACTGATTTTCAGTAGTGCTTGCGCCAGCCGTACCGACAATTCACGACGGCAGTGAACTGTTTGAACGTTTTAAAATATACCTCCTCAGTTTTTAGTTTTAAATTTAAGGTTTCTTGCCTAATAATACAAAGATTTGCAGACAATTTCATCTCCAGAATGTTTTTTTCTTCCAGAGTCAAGTCGGTAGACTCCTTCAAAAGTGTTAAGAACAGCGTTGAGACCGTGGTTGATTCCTCTTCGTGCAGTCTACCTGCCGATGGTGACGAGGACCCCTGCGACATGGATTTTGAATCCTACTCTGGTGGCATTGTCCCCATTGCTCAAATTATTCTTGAAACCTCTAAAACACTGGCTTCTCACAAAAGTCCCTCAATCTCCCCCACTCTACTGACCCTCCCAATTCAAAAAATGACAACAGTAGATAACCCCCTAGCAGTCCCCCTGGTTACCAGATCTCTGATTTCCTCCAAAATCGTTACAGTAATTTCCAAGGGGGTCCTTTCAAAGTTTTGATCCATCGCGATCCTAATTCAGAGAAATCTAAAGCACATCTGAATCCAATGACCTTCGGCCGGTATTTCAGTCACTCTTTTGGACCCTCAATCGTTGACATCAAGCGTACCGGTTTTGGAAAGCTTATTGTAACTTTCAGGGCCAATAAGGATGCAAATAGATTTTTTAACGACAGCTCTCTCCACGTCAAAGGTTTAAGAGCTTTCATTCCTGTCATTCGTGATGTTCCCTTAGATCTCTCTGAAAAAGTAATTTTTGAGAATGCTCAAATCCTAGGACCCGATCGTGACAAAATTTCTGTAATAGAAGTCTGACGCCTAGACAGAAAATTTGCACATCTAACTTCAGGTAGAAACAAGATGATTCGTTCATCTGCTGCTTTATTGACTTTCAAAGGAAACACTCTTCCTGATAGATTTGCCATATGAAGCTTCGAGTTCAGTAAACAAATACATTAGTCAGGCTGGAATGTGTTTAAAATTTTTCAGGTATGGTCACATAAGTAAATTTTGTCGATCATGGACCCGTTGAAAAGAATGGAGGGGGGGGGGGGGGGTTGATTCTCACGATGATACCAACACATGCCCTAACCTTACAGGTCCACCCAAATGTATACATTGCACTCGCGGCGAGGTCTTTCATTCCGTTGTTTGGAGAGAAGAGGTGACGAAATTTAAACTAACATCCCGATTCACGTCTGAATCGGTGGGGAACAGAAGTTTTGAAGTGCTGCTCCATCAATTGATTTATCAGTTGGTCACCTTGATCAGATTGCTCCAGATCCCAATGCTCTTTTTACAGACTTAGTATATGAAAAATATTATGATTATAATAAATTATATATTGATGGCTTCAAATCTATTGATGATTCATTGGCTAGTTGTGCAGTAGTCTGCCCATCTGTTAAATTCTCCCGTAAAAGAAAAATCCCTGTAACCGCTCCAATTTTACCAATCGAAGCAAGTGCTATTCTGTATACCCTTAATTATATTATTAAACAAAATTTTCCTGAAGTTGTTATATTTTCGGACGCTTTGAGTGTTCAGAAAAACAGTGACACCAAGTGTCCAAACTTTAAACTCTGGTTTGATATTTTTTATCAGAAATCGCTTAATGACTTTGAATAAATTAAATTGAACTATCTCTTCCGTTTGGATTTCTGGTCATGTTGGTATAACGGGCAATGAGGGAGCAGATTTGTCTGCCAAATCAGCAGCAAAAGAAGCCTCTCTCTTAAATATCCCCCTTCCTCTTTCTGATTTTTTTAGTTTGATTCGCAAAGACTTTAATCAAAATTGCGATCTATATTATTCCAAATTAGGTGAACACGAGGGTATATATTATACCCAAAATAATTTTAATTCCGTAAAAAACGTGGGTTTCCTAGCTTTCATGCTTCTCGTGAATGGATTGTCTCAATTTGCCGTATGACAAGCAATCACTACGGATTCAACGCTGGTCTTGCATCAATCGAAAACGAAGAAGATGATTCAAATAACAGAAATATTGTTTTTCGATTACGGAATTATTGTATTCGTCATTAAATTTTACATTTTCAGTTTTTCGTACAGTTCTTTTTTTTTACAAAGATAAACCATTTCTTACAAGAATTTAACCTTAATTAGAAATCATAGTTTTGCATACAATATTGGTATTATTTCAAGCAACAACGTTGAACGTGGCGATTAACAGTAGTAATAAGGCTCTACTTACGATTATGATGTCGAACAACGTAAGTTACGCTATAATCAAAGTATTTATTGTCTATAATTTTTCTCAAATAAAACTTTGCATGATAGATAATTTTTGTTATAGTTTGTCGAACTCAAAGGATCCGTTTTCAAAAAATTTGATAAGAACAACTTGTTTCAATTGTCTTGTAACGACGTAAGGGAACGTTTTCATCTTACTATGTTGCTTCTCGCCGTTGTTTTACAAACTATGAAAGAATATGCATGGCGGGCTGATCGTCTTGCCGTCCTTCTTCCAGATTGCGTTATGCTACTCGTCGCAGAGGTTCTCGTTGATTGGGTACGTATCACGAATAAAGTAGACTCTTATATTTTCAGATTTTATTTAATTTCAAAGAGGTGCTTTTAAAAACAGGATGCAAGTTTTTTGTGGAGTGTTATAATTTTCTATTAATTTACCATTTTTTTTTTTAAATTAGAGATTTTTTACTGCGCTGCCGTTTATTTGGGGACTGTTCTTTTTTCGAATTACATCACTGTGTAATCAGTTTCTCAGAGAGATCTGGTTTTATACATAAAAGTATCAAGTCAACAGCTTGAAGGACATGCAATTAATTTTAAGTAAAAAATAAAGAAAAAAATTCATGTTCCACAAACCGTTTTTCTTGTATAAATATACTTATTTTAGCTCAATAAACTTTGTTATTGAATTATTTAACTTTGCCGTGCATATAATTGATCATATTTAAATGGAATAGATCATTCACATTTTTGGCAGAATTAAAAATATATACTCTGGTGTCTCGCTAGCCCTTTTTTTCTAAAGAATTCAAAAGCAATATGAATCTTTGTTTTTATTTAAGGTGAAGCATGCTTTCATCACACGTTTCAACGATTTGCGATCAACAGTCTACAGGGACTACACAGTGAGCTTAGCATACGACATGTCCCAAACAAGAGAAGAAACTGCGTTTTCTGATCCTTCAGATTTAGTGGCGCGAAGAATAGGTTTCATTCCTCTGCCCCTGGGTGTTGCGATGGGTCGAGTTTTGTGCACGACCGTGAATCCTTCCGCAAAACCCATCAACATTGCTCTTTTCGTCTTCGCTTACTTCATACTTGTTTGTCTCAGAGTGATAATCAGTCTCGTCATCCTGGGGAAGGCATCAACCCTTATATCTACTCATAAAAGTTCAAGCGATGATGAAACGTTCAAAAAACCGACATCAAAAAATTCAGAATCTAGTCACACAGAAGTAAACAATACAAATCTTACGATGCCTATGTTTTCTAATAGCGCTGTTAGTTTGAATAATGTTTGTTTAAATGATGCGCTACTCGTATCTGAGGAAAACCTTAAGACAAATAGATTCCAACACAGCGTCGAGGAGACATTTTCGCCATCGAAAAACGTCGCTAGAGCAGGCAGCGAGCCTCTCCTTTCTCAGTGACTAATAATCTCATCGTGATTCATAAAAC
Source organism: Neuroterus valhalla (assembly GCA_011762715.2). Lineage (NCBI taxonomy): Eukaryota > Metazoa > Arthropoda > Insecta > Hymenoptera > Cynipidae > Neuroterus > Neuroterus valhalla. The sequence goes on from WSXT02236046.1 coordinate 11,298, forward strand.
AGCTTTTTTTATTAAAATTAAATGTACATAGTATTCTTGTAAATATGTTAATAACTGCGAAATATGGGTGATATTTGATAAGTACAGATTGGATAATACTAGGATGGCCTTTATACTTTCCTTCTTTTCTCCTCAATTTCGTTGGATTTACACATTTCATAATTATTATTTCCGATGCTCACTTTGAAACTTCTTGAAATATCTTTTAAACTACACATATTCCTCAAGTCGGAAGATTTTTTATCTTGGAGTATTCCTGACAATCAGATTATTTTTTTATTTATTCTTATGTACACTTCCATGTGTTCAAATCTTATCAGAGTTAAGACCCTCAAGTTTCAAAATGGAATCTATATCCTTAGTTTTATTCTCTTCATATTTTATTTTTTTGTTATAAGATTGTTTCGTAACTTTGGATGGAATAATTTTCGAATGAATGCTGAACTTAGTTAGAATGCTCCGTCAATTTTTTTCCTTTGTGTTGTTCAAGTTAGAATTACGTGACATGAATTTTGACAAGGATTATTAATTATTGTTAAAGTCAATAAGTGTTTAGCTCTACCACGGGTTCTACCGTTCCAGCCAAATTGGTTTAATAAGGAGCTTATGCCAACTTATATTGAAGTCGTTTTAGGCAGAGTACGTTAATAAATATTTTTACAGGAGAATCTAATTTTTTTATGTTCTAGTATGTAAAGTAATATTTTGTGAATAAATGAGAAAACACTGCTCCTGTGATTACTGGTTGGTTTCGGGCTTGGCTTCAACAGCCTTGAGACTATAATTGCAGGAGCTGAAACGTAAATAGTAAGGGCCGTACGAACTATTTCTATGTGATTTTCGTCCGTTCGCCCATTGGCGAATTCGCCGCTTGAGTGCACAGCGTGTTCTCAGTATACATACTGTACTGTCGAAAGTCAGCCGAGTGCTTCTCTCCGAACCTCTCGCACTGTCTCGTCCACGAGCGAAATTCACGGAAGGACGCTAATTGAGGGGACTATAATCCAGTAGCAGTGTATTTCACCATCCTGACGTATACGACGAATACTTAAAAAAATGAAGTATGGATTATTTTTACAATACTGCATAACTATAGGAATGTTTTTTTAATATTGTCGCTTTAGGGGAAAACCCTTTCAAATTTTTTTTTTCCCCAACGTCCACTGTTGACTTAAATAAAATTATCAAAATATACACGCAGAAAAACTCACGTGAGAATTACTGATACCTTAGCTGTAATTTGTGCAAAATCCCACCATCCAGTCTCAACATCGCTTAAAAAAATAAATATTTCAACCATTACTGAAAAAAGCAAACAAAATGTAAAAGATTTGTTATTAAAAATCTATATAATAAGAATTTCGAAAACTTTAAGATCCTAGCATCAGAAACGTGATATCTGACTTTGGAAACAACCCTATAAAATGATGCTGTAAGCCTTTGAGCACAAGTCAATGTTTCATGGATCATAATAGGTTTTGAGCCTGGATCGATTGAATCCTAACTATAAGCAGCATGTTGTGAATCGTTATCTCTCAAATGTTCTTCGCTTTTGAACTGCTGAATTTGAGTAAAAGTTTTTTTTTTTTAATGAAAGGTATCTTTAAGAAATATCAAAATATGTATGTGACTCAATTTTAAGTTCGTAAGAAAGCTATAAAAATTAAGAATCAAGGCTTCACTGTAAAAAAATTAACGAATTCAAGGTCTGAATATTTACGGACCAAAACGACTCCTTTATTCATACATTCTGCAGGAAAAAATCATAGGAATCTGCCAATAAAATTTGTTTATCATGGTGGAAAGCAATAAAAGTTTGAAAATATTTCATTTTCAAAGTTTCTCTGGAACTGAACAGAAAAAAAGTTTTATTTTAGAAAAAAATCTTCTGTCGAATAAAAAAAATGCTATTTCAAGACAAAAATGAGTTCAAATTAATGTAAAGCCAAAATTGGTTTAATTTAGTTTGCACTTGAATTAGGTTTGGAAAAACGGTAAGTTTTTTTTGGTGCGATTCTATCAAGTAAACGCTCATGAAGTCATTTCACTGACTTTCGTCTGAAACATCAGTTATTATTTGATTGATTTCAATTTATATTCAAAGGTGCAAGAGAAAATGTTAAGTCTTCCACATTTCCGTGAAAGTTCCTGTGCATTTTTCCGTCGTTCTAGATCTCTGTTTTTTTCACTCCTGTTTTTATAGAAGTAAGCAATCTTGATGGAGTAATGCACTATCCTTACTTTTGAAATTGATATCCCTTGTGTCTGCTCCGGAGAGTCTCCTTTACTGGTGTTTCATCCTGAATGCGGTTCTCTGGCACGCCTAGCGATATAAGTATTAGGTCTTTCTAACGTCAAGGCATCTAATAGTACTTCTGTCCACAAGCTCGGGGTCATCACCTACACTTGAAATTCGTTCAGACCTTAGATGAACCCCCGCACACTTGTCCAATCCAAAGCCCATACAAATTTCTCGTGTGTGCTCCTCGAAAATCCTCAGGGTTTGTTCAAGATACTTATTTCCAGAGGCCCAGATCGTCAAGTCATCTAAATAAAATATATGAGTCACCTCATGTTCATGATTGTTAGACGAGAATGTTATTCAAAAGTGGGGAGGACTCATGGTGTTACCCTGAAAATCGACCCTGTGGAAGGTGACGCTGTTGGTGGATGAACCTTTAAGCTTTTCGACAGACAAATGATATGTCTATTAAAAGTTGAATTGAAACCCTGAATTTCTTCGGGTTAGACAATTCGTCTTTTTTCGGCAGGGGTAGAGTGCCTAACACCAGCAACTGCGGAATAGGCGTCTCCGATTTTGAATATATACCAGACTTTCTTGATATCATCTGGTCCGACCGTAGTTCTTTGTGCCCCTCAGTGCTTTCTTCACCTCTTCGACAGTGATTGGTTTGCCATTCTTCTCGAATGTCATAAGGTTGTCGCAAAGCCCCTTGAAACGCATGATGTTCTCAGTGTCTTCATCGAACTTCGTAAATCTCCATCCATAAAGTCCCGCTGAAGCAAGGCGATGGATCGTCGAGGGACTGTTGATTCTCCTTGACCCATCACTTCTTCTTCACTATTATTCTTTTCGACTTAGCTAACACCCGTATCTTGTCGAAAATGTCCTGCTTGATGGTCAGCAGCTCTGAGTTGTTCAAAGTGTAATGTTGCGTCCTCAGTTCGTAAGCGAAATTTTGGACCCTCACCGCAAAAGGCTTATCAGATGTTACGTAGTCAATCACACATAGCAGAGCCAACCTTTTTGTTTAGTTGATGCGTGCGCTTTTTGATCTTTTGACCTATCGTCGGCTCTACCCTCCGATTCAAATCGGCTAAAGCTCTCGCCGCATCATAAACTACAGAAGTGATAGTGCTGAGGTCGGACTTCTACGAGATATCATTACGGAGGGTGATACTTGCAGCGGTTGGAGAAGCGTCCCATCCATATTTCCCATTAGCAAGAGGTTGTCTGTTGTCGGCGCAAAAGTTGTCAGTGGTTCGAAACGCCTGCTGCGAAACGTGCAAAAGCTCTGGATGTTCCTGGAATCACAGAGTTTGTAAGCGCGCCACGTCACATCTGCGATTTGGGACAATGCGGTCATGATCGTAGCAACCCGGGAAGTCATTCTTGAGTCGATCCGTCCACAAAAGGTGCTGATCGTCTCGCTGGTCCGTCATTGTATTTCCATCAAAACTGTTTCCTTTATCTGAAACAGGTAACTTTGTACTGATGTGCCAGTGCCGCAGTCATTTGCTTTTTATACAGTACATTTCACTGTTCCAACTGCGCTTTTTCTGATTGGATAGCGGCTGGTGGAAATGTTAAGATACCGCTGTAGAATACAGCACTTTCCCTCCATTTCCTTAATCACGCGGCCGGAATGTAATCTTTCGAAGAGGAAAGAAGTTCATTGTGATGCTACATTTCATGGAAAGGATTCAGCGGTTGAATAACAGATGAATGCAGCTCGATGCAGCCCTTTCTCTTGCATTTCAGCACTACGAATTATTCCTATTTACCAGTGGCGGGTCCAGGATTTGGTCAAGGGGGGGGGGGGGGCGTCCATTACTAAAAATCTTACTTATATATACTATTATTATTTATTATACCATCAAGCCGAATCCCTATCGGGGTGAGCGTAACTCGTTTTGTTCTAGCCTCGCTGTACTACTAGAAAATAGAGAATTGATATGGAAAAATTTGAAAGTGGAATTGACAGCAAATATTGAGCGAGGGATAAATATGATAAGGAGGCAGGAATAGGTATTAGGTCAGTCTTAAAATCCATTGCGTTTTTTTTTTGCGAACAGAAAAGAACTGATCATACGCGAGGCTACTTCGGCAACATGACACCCCGTATAAAGAGTTTCACAAAGCCATTAAAATAATCCACTAAGCGATATCCTTACATGGGCCAATTAGTATCCAAAATCTTCCGTTCCAGGCTTCACCCTTTTTCTTATATACAATTGCTCTCCAAACATCCCTATCCTGGCATACATCTCTTGCTTCTTCCATATCCATGCATCTTTTCATACAAGCTCTTGCGTTTCTACGGCTCTTTATATTTCTCCTCTTGAGGGTCTCATTCACACATTCTATCCATTCCTTCTTTGGTCTGCCTC
>WSXT02236067.1:0-15928 GCA_011762715.2 Neuroterus valhalla
ATGGATCTATTAAGTAATTTAAGTACAGCCCCCAAGCCGTTAATGGTTACTGCCTGTTGTACTGGCCTGGTACCAAATCTGTAATGCAACTGTAGTGGTCCCCGTACGGAAGTGGTCCCCGTACTACAACTGCTCCCTGAGATCATGTGGGACTTGGTCAAGTTGTTGAACAAAGTTGGCACGACAACTGTGCCTAGCACATTCATCATCGTACTCACTGTGCGACATGCATCAAATCATAATGCGCAGCAAGAGCATGTCGACTCAGGTTTCGAGGTTTAATTGCGCCAACGCAACGCAGCAGCGGCAATGGAACTCTGGTACCAGTGCTACCAGAGTGCAATGGCATAGTGTTCCTCAGTGGTCAAGGAAGTCGGTGGGATTGCTTTCTCGCTCTTATTGCAATTATAAAGCAATAAAACAGAAAAGTTACGTCTCATATTTCGCTTCTACAAGAACAAAAATTACTAGTTACTCAGCTAATCAGTTAATCACTTTTTAACTGTATCGATCTCGGTGTGAATTCGCATTCGTAAGTAGTTGAGAGTTCTTGGAATTGTGATGAATTTTAGATCAACCCGGAAACTTGGAACTAGTTTTGCCAATAATTTTGCTCCATTGAAATAAAATCTTTCTCCAGGTGATTTGTTATACTTGATGCTTGTTCAAATGCACTGGAGATCATATTTACCTATTTCTCAGGCAATACATATTCATTTCCAATGTGTGAATGGAAACTAGATAAGAGCAGATTATAAGTAAAACACGAATCAGTACATAAAGTGTCCACCATATGTTGTAATAATTTACCAGCAATCTTATTTTAACTTCGACATGTGGCAACATGTGATTTGAAAGTAATTACCTTGAAGTTACAAGTTACAAAATTGATTCGTGATTAGATAACTGCTGGACATTTTCGTTGTTAATAAAAATTTGTAATGTAGATACTGGATGCTCGTCTCGGTTTTCCGAGCTAACTCCAGTATTTCCGGTATGTTCAACATAGACTAAGTTTACAAGATTTATTTGGGATAAGGGACAATTTATTTGAATAGAAATATAATCAATGGTTCATTTGCATTAAAACTAAAGGTAGATTGTCAAATGCCTCAAACGACTCAAACGTAAGTAGTAGCGGCGATTCAAAAACGATTTGAACAAGCAAGGTCAATGGAAGATCGATTAATGAACGTCTTCGTGGAAATGACCTTCGTCACCTTGGATACTCTCCTCATGTGACTTGACTTACCAAAATGTTGCAAGGGACGTGAGAACTTCCTTTGCTTCCTCAAACTTACCAGATAATTACAGTCATAACTGCGAGTCTCCCCGGCGTTTATGCGTCATCCCAGTCCAACTATAGCCGTTTCAATTGTTGCAAAATAAAAGACGAATCCAGTCGACAATAATTAATTAGGTAAACTATTTCCAGCCAGCTCTGGATAAAACTGCCGACTACCTCCAGCAAAAACTCTTGCTTCACATCACAGAGAATACTAAATTAAACTACTTGTTGAAATTTGACACACTCTCCTTTCCAATACAAGGGAATAACTATAACTTCCTGCAGCTTGCACTCCGCTTCTGGATATTATAAAGTGAAGTCACTGACTCTCTCTCTCGAAACATAATGCGTAGATTGTGAATCAATAAAAAAAATATTGCGCGTGTCCACTCTAGCTCGACATACCTGACAAGTCGGTCGCTTTGATCGGGGATTACAAAAAATATATGATACGTGATATATCACGTGGAGGATAAATATTGGGAGTTTGCACAGTATTTATAGCTTTTCAAAGTAGTGCCACTCGCGCAAATTCCTGTCGAAATCCGACATGGGAAAAATGAGACGCTGGGGAAGGAGCTTAAAGGCTAATCAACCAAGCGGACAATACTCGACGTGACAGTTGAATGAGTGACTGACTAGCTAAATGACGACTAGAAGCCGAAAAATACTGTGCTTGGTCACCGCGCGAGATCAGCACGTTGAATGCGATCTGAAGATTCCGGTCTGACACCCTTGGGCACGTGGGGACTCATCTATAGGGGATTTAGTGGGGATTGTCGCCCGTCGCGTGAAAAACTGCCAACACTTGAATAGGCCCCGGCTCCATCATGAAAAACACGGCTACCGATCTTCGATGACTCTCAGCTGACCGCCTTCTGACCTACGATAAAGCAACACGCGACCAGAGCTTCTTTCACTATATGCAAAGTGGTTCCGAGTGAGAACCATCGTGTCCACGAGACAGGCACCGACGGACCAATTCAAACTAACATTAACTTCAAGTTTCAATTGCAGGACAAGTCTAATGAATGGAAGTTGTACTTTAGTGACATAACAGTTCTAGGAAAGCTCAAACCTGGTAATTTATCAAAGAACGAGTGCCCACTTTCGATCCAAATTCAATGTACCAGGTGGAAATTCTAGTGGCTCCCCAACAGTATTGATCAACAACTGACCTTGTACCATTCACGATCCTATAATTATAAGAAATCTCTAATGTCACGCGTAACGCGTAACCGTGTAACCGCGTCACTGTAGTGTGCGTTCTATTTGTGTGACTGGTTATGTGTGTGAATCTGGATAAGGTTTCGTGTTACCAAAGGGTACTCTCCATGTAGAATTCGTCTGTGTGTGATTTTGTATGTGTGCGGAGCAGAAGGCCTCTTATTTGATCGGTTGTTTAGGTTTTAGGTTTCAGAACAGTGCTAGCTGAAATAAATGCTAACAGCACGTTTTTTTTTAACTAAAATTTTTGCAAGCAACACGATTTTTCGTGAAATTTTTAGATTTTTCCTAAACACGAAAGTAGACATTTTTTCCAACAACTAGATGAAAATAGTAATTTTTTGCATAATTTTGCAGTGACTCTAGATACCACTTTGTATCCAATTGATAATTAATTTTTAAAAATCCATTTTGAATCATTCATAAAATTTAAGAAAGGGTTTTTGTATTTTTGGCAGCGATCCGAGTTAACTATTCAACTATTTGATAGTTTGTGTGTATCTTTTTTATGATTATTATGCATCTGTGGTTAAACATTTCATTATTGTTAATTGTATGTTTTTTAACTTTCTAGAAATATGTTAAAATAACTTTAGGAATATTTGATTCTATTTTATATTTGAGTTTTTCTTTTATTTCTTGTCAGAATTTTGGCATTTTCAAAATACAAAAATATAAACGGAAATGAGAATTTTCAGCCAAACAACGCAAGGTATGAAAAAAAGTTTGAAGAAAAAAATGTTCCTTTTTGGGAGCCCTCCAGGATGATATTTACAACTTTTCGAGTTTTCTCAAAAAATCGAAAATTCAAAATTGTTTATATTAGAAAGATTTTACTATTCACTTGAAAATTCGTCTTTTTTAGTTATATTCAACAGTTTATTATTCAAAACCAAAACTGTTTTTGGTTCATGTATCTTTTGTTACATTTCTTGTTGAGAATCTATCTTCCTTGATGGGAGATTCAACAACTGTTTCCTTGAGAATTTATTTCCTGTTCGAAAATTTATCACTCATGAAAGATGAGGGAAGAGAGATGAAGAAAACAGAAAAAGGGGTAGTAAAGTTAAAGAAGATGAAAAGGAAAGAAGAAGATCAAGTGTAGAAAGAGAAGAAAAGAAAAGAGGAGAATAGATAATAATCAGAAATAATAATAATCAGAAAGAGATAGAAGAAGAGAAGAAAAGAAGAGGAAAAGATAAATAGAAAAGAACAGCAGAAAGAGAAAAGTAGGAAAAGATATAAGAGAAAAAAGGACGTGCATAGAAGAGGAACAGGAAAAAAGAGAAGACAAGAGAAGAGAAAAGTAGAAGAGGATACCAACAGAAAAAGAAATAAAGAAAAGGAGACAAGATGTGAATAAAAAAAGAAGAGCAGAGATAGTTGAGGAAAAAAGAAAGGAAGGAGTACAAAATAAGTTAAGAAGAGAAGAGAAGAAGGAGAAGAGAGTTAAGACATGAGGAGAGTTGTTAGAAGAAAAGAAGCGAGGAAGAATAGAAGATTGGGAGGAGGAAGAGAAAGTTTAGAGGTGAAGAGAAGAAGAGGAGAATATGAAAGAGGAGAGGATAACAAAAGGAGAAAAGACGGATGGGAAAAAGAAGAATGTGGAACGGGGGAATAAAGAAGGAAGAAATGTGTTAGAAAGAAGTAAAGAAAGAAAACGATAGGAAGAGAAAGAAGGATTCAAGAGAATAAGGAAGTAGACGGAAGTTACGACGGTAGGTGAGTTGGAGAGAGAATATGAGGAGGAAGTAAGAGAAGGATAAAGTAAGGAGATAAAGAGTGCAAGAAGCAGAAGAGAGTTGGAAGAAGAAGAAAAGAAAGGAAGGAGGGAGTCGGAGGAAAGGCAGGGTGAGGCCAAGAAGAGAAGAAGAGATGATAAGGTTAAAGAAAAAAGGTAAAGAAGAAACAAAGAAAAGAAGGATTTCAGGACAAGAAGAGGAGATAGAAGAAAAGAAGAGAAGAGAGGAAGAAGAGCAGAGGAGAAGGGAAGAAAAGAGAAGAAGGGTAACAGCGTAGAGCGGAGAGGAGAAGGTGAAGAGAACAGAAGAATGGGAAAAGTGAAAAAGGTAAGAACTGTTAAAGAGCGTTAACATATGAAGGGAAACGGGAAGGAGAAAAGAAGAAATGAAGAAGAGGAGAGCATTATCGGAAAATGAAAGGAAAAAAGAAGAGAAAAAATGAATGAAAAGAGAAAAAGAGAAGAGAGTTGGAAGAAGAAAAAAGAAGAGAAGAACAGAGTAATGAGAAAAAGAGGAGGAACAAAAGAAAGCACAAGTAAAAAAAGAGTTGAGTGACAGAGAGAAAAGGAGCAGAAAGGAGCGAAAAGCAGATGAAGAGGAGAAGATGAGAAGAAAATAGAAATTTTAGGAGAAAAAAAGGGTAGAAGAGATATAAAAGAAAAAGAAAGTCAGGATAGGAAGAGTCAGGTGAAGAAGAGAAGGACGGAATAAGAAAAGAAAAGAAGGAGAGAAGTTAGCAAAGAAGGGGAGAATGGAAAAAGAGGGTAAGTGAAGGAGAGAAGGTGAGGGGTCAGGAAAAAAGAGGAAAAGGTAAGAAGAGAACATGAGAAGAAGGAAACGAGAAAGAAGAAAGCTAAGAGAGAAAAAGAGTAAGGAGGAGGAGAGAAGAAGAGGAGAAGAAAAGGAGACAGTTCAGCGAAGTGAAGATGAAGAAAACAAGAGAAGAAATGCGACTATTCTGTTGAAGAATAATATTTTTTTACGTTCTCAAAATATCACAAAATTGACTATATGTACGTTGAGAAAAATGAATTCATTATCTGTAAATCTTTCAAAATAAACTTATATTGATTGAAATAATATACTTTGGATTAAAACAATTTGATATAAAGAAGTTAACAATGAAAGAACAGAAACGCGCGCCTTGGCGCGCGTTACTCTCCTAGTACAGGATAGTACCAGTTGTTGGCTAGCGGTTGAGTAGTGTGCCGGTGAAGGAAATAGTAATAATATACTGGAAAAGTAAACGGTAGTAAATTTTCACCTGGGATTTGAAATTCAGAAATGAATTTAAATACTAAAACTTGATTTAGTGCCGTTTCTGTTATATAGAGTAAAACCTCGGTGGATGCAGGCTGACCGATTCCACAGTTATTTGATTACACACGAGGGATATGTGACTCATTTCTACTTTGTGGTGAACCGAGAAATTTACTACCTTTGCTTTATAATAGAGTGAAAGCACGAGCCTGCGATCCAAAGGAATCACCTGGTCTTCCTGGTGCACAATAGAAGTGCCCCAGAATGTTTCCCAAACAAGCGCAGCCAATCGCGACAAATCACAAGTCTCAAAAGAATGTGTGTTCTATCTTAACAAATCCCGATGCTGAAAATCGAGAGAGAATTCGATTTTCAAGGCTATTTGCTCAAATTCGGGCCAGTTCTGTAGTCCTCTTTTATTCTACAATGAGAGACTCGAATCGTAGTTCGCGAACTTAATTCATATTTTTCGAAAGTAATATTTTTACGTCAGGAATGCCCCTTATATGAAAAAATTCCTACTCTCATTCTTTACTAGAAATTGTACGCTTTTACCAAATTTTGCATGTAGTTACAGCTTTTAAAAAATCACAGTCTCCAACCTTCCATTGTCTAAATCAATTTCTACCAAGGCTATTTTAAAAGGAAAAAAATGTCTTCACGAATATCCAGGAAGTTGGCACCACAGTTTTTTATTTTCTCTGAAATAATTTTGTGCTGAATTGTGCTCAATTCGGGCTCACTTGTGCTGCAGAAGACTTTTTCGAAAAATAAAAATTAGAAACACAATTTCCAAAATAAGATTCTTGAGCTAGCAATTTTGATTTTTCGTCTCCTCAATGTTTTCGAAAATACCCTACTTTCTTTGGAACTGAAAATATTTATTTCCCGAAAAGAGTTGAAAGATAAAATTTCAGAATGAAAAATTAGTGCTGAGTTGTGCTCGGCGAGCACATCACTAATTCAATATTTTCGAAAATACCCCATTTTCTTTAGAACTGAAAATATTTATTTCCCGAAAATAGTCAAAACATGAAATTTCAGAATGAAAAATTTGTGCTGGGTTGTGCTCGGCGAGCACATAATTTATTCAATATTTTCAAAAATACCCCACTTTCTTTGGAACTGAAAATTTTTATTTCCCGCAAATTGTCAAAAATCAAAATTTTTGAATGAAAAATTTGTGCTAAGTTGTGCTCGGCGAGCACAACAAAATTGTCTTATATCAATTTTTCGACTCCTCAATATTTTCGAAAATACTCCACTTTCTTTGGAACTGAAAATATTTATTTCCCGAAAATAGTTGAAACATAAAATTTCAGAATGAAAATTAGTGCTGAGTTGTGCTCGGCGAGCACATAATTTATTCAATATTTTCGAAAATACCCCACTTTCTTTGGAACTGAAACTATCTATTTCCCGCATAATTTTCAAAACTCAAAATTTCAGAATGGAATAAATATTTTTAGTTCCAAGGAAAGTGGGGTATATTCGAAAATATGGGAGATAAGAAAAATCGTCATAAGACAATTTTGTTGTTCTCGCTGAGCAGAACTCAGCACAAATTTTTCATTCTCAAATTTTGGTTTTTGAAAATTTGCGGCATATAAATATATTTTTAGTTCCAAAGAAAGTGGAATATTTTAGAAAATATTAGAGATATAAAAAATTGTCATAAGACAATCTTGTTGTACTCGCTGAGCACAACTCAACACAAATTTTTTATTCTGAAATTTTGATTTTTGAGAACTTGTTGAAAATAATTTTTTTCGGGTCTCCAAAAAGTAGGGTATTTTTGAGTATTTTTGAATTTAGTTGGCAGCACAATTTTTGGCCCTCTTCAAGTAGCCCACCACAATTTTTGTGTTCAGATATTTTCAAATGGCGGTGATGACAATTATTTCAAAATTTGACCTTATTTCGGAAATGGTTGATGTTAGGAATTTTTGGTTTGCGGCAGAATTATGTGCTTCCTTCAGTGAACTCTGCACAATTTTATTATTTAAAAAAAATCATAATGGCGGTGCTAGCTCAAAAATTGAATTTTGGAAATTGTGTCTCTAATTTTCATTTTCCGAGAAAATTTTTTGCAGCACAATTGAGCACAAATTAAGCACAAATTGAGCACAACTTAGCACAAAAATATTGTAGAGAAAATCCGAAATAGCGGTGCCATCTTCCTGGACATTTGTAACTAACAGAACTGACGAAATCATAAAAAAACAGTACTTACCACCATTTCATTCTTGACTAGCATACTTTTTACGGTTTTGAATTGAAAGAATTTGAAAGCGAAAAAGTTTGTAGCTTTCCAAATTGAAACTCTTGAAATTGAAAAATTGCATGATTGTGAAATTCGAAAAAATTCGAATTTCAAGCAATTAAAATGATTTGAGATGAAGTTTGTACCTCGATTAGTACGCAGTTATTCTCGAGCAGAAGTTTTCGGACATTAACTCTGATATAAATTAATCAATTTTTCTCATCAAATATTTTCTAAAGTTTCACCACATACTCTAGCTCAAAATTCTTCTCCTTATCTTCTCTTAATTCCAGGTATGATCCTCCCTGTGTAATTACTCAATGATTTTTTATGACTTTTTTCTAAATCTATTCCAGGGACAAAGTGAATTTGCTTTATTATTATTCCTTTCAAAAGATATACCTGAAATCAGGATAAAGGCAGAGTTTGAAGTTCTAAATATCTAAACGCTTTCTAAAATAGGCCCTGTTTTCAAATATATCCAGTGGGCCTTGCTTCAACGATCAGCACGCGAATGACAGAAGGAGATAAAAGAGTATTCGAGAAGGAAGGAACCTTTATCGGTAGTCTTGTCATCAAAGTCGTAAAATCTAATCTCCCGCGGCTTGGTAGGTCTCGAGGTCTTTCGCCGTCTTTTACTCTTCTCTCGCTCTCAACTCGCCTGCTTTCTCATCCTTGGATCAGGTCCTCCACTATATGCATAACCATCGATTACGGCGAGTATATCGCCGTCAATGACCGAGAAGCCGTAAAGATTTTCCGCGTCAAAAACGCATAATATCCCTGTGAGTTCTAACGCTGTATTCAATAAATTGATATTCTATTATCCCTCTCTGTGAATAAATAAGCATCTGATCGTTTTTGCCATTTTTTTTTTCAAGTCCATGCGTTATGTGAATGATTTATATGTCGATGATTAATGTGATAGTAGTGTCAAGTTTATAGCCGCAAACTGATTATTAGTCCCCCTCTGTCAACGACTTATTTTAAGTATCGTAGCATGAGAGGAAGTGTGATATTAAAGGCGCCTGTATATATTTATTTAGATTTAATTATCAGTAGACAGCAACAAGTTAAGCTCCTTCATAATCGATAAAGAGGAATGTGTCAACACGGTATCATTGAATCATTATTTTGTCTCTGCAGTTAATCAGCTCATTGAACTGAGATTAAAGCTCTAAATTAAACAGAAATAATTCAGGATCCTTACAAAATTGCTTCCCTTTACTTTTAACTCAAACTGTAATACATTTTTCCCAGAACATTCCCAGAACGCGACCGAGTTTGTTATCGGTCGTGTGCACAGAGTTGTCACGATCGGACGATGTGTCACGTAATGCTAGTTGAATTGTGAATAAACGAGCAAGTCAGAAAGCTGAGGAGCGAGAGAAGAGAGACAAAGAGGGGACATTTGTGTCGCGAGCCTGGTGCCACAGCCACATTGAGTACCAGATAGGCATTCGCGGGGAACGAGCCGAAGACAAATTCTACTTGAACGATCCCGGCAATGACTTTATAATGCCCTAAGTGTTGCAGGGTCAGGCCCCACTGGAAAAGGAAAGAAAGAACCAGAGGAGGACCATGAAGAATAAAAAGAAGAAGAGCCACGCGAGAGGACGTACGCGACATGGTTTTTGCTCGTAAGCCGCGACGTTCCGCCAGCGTCACATTCATTCTGACACACTCTATGTCAGCCTCCCTCTACTCAATGCCAAATAAAAATCAGATTCCGATTCTTTCAGCATAACCGCTGATATACCAAGTGAGAGCAGATGTTGCGCTTCCCCCACCCACGCTCTTAACAGATCGGAAGAGTTGAAGTAGTTGTGATTCTCCCTGAGCAAGGGATAACGTCACATCTGTGTATAGAGTGATTTCCCCTCACTGTGCTGGCCCCCGCGCGGGCCCTTGTGCAGGCCTTGTTAAAAAAATGGAACATAGGACTAAATTTTTGCGAGATCTATATTTAGATTCAAGGACATCATTTGTAATAGACGCCCTAATGGACCATATAAGCTTTCATCAGAAGAGACGCGTGTGGGACTGAATAGAAAGAGACATGAATCATCTTTAAAAACTGAATACCTAAACAGCTTAGAAATTCCAACGCAATAGATGTCCCTAGAGTTGTCTAAAAGAATTTTTTTAAGTGTCTTACAGACATTCATTGATTGGAATAGGGGATTAGGTCCTGCGGGATCATTCATTACCTTCCACCCTTTTTCTGGCCTCTTCCTAAACTTTAAAGGATCCTTGGGTAATTGAGTTTTGGGAATTTATATCGTTCAGATAAGATGCAGCACTCGGGACACAATTCTTCTACAAGGAGCCAAACAGAAACCTAAAATTTAGACTGTCACCTTATCTCGGATAGGAGACAGTCTGGAGTCTTCCACTAATTGCAAGGAGACTTGTATACCAACCTCGAATTCCTGCAAAGAATATGTTTAGACGCTTGGAATAAAAAGGAACTTTAATAACCTCTCAACTTCAAGAATTATATCCGAGGCGATCCAATGTATATCCAACACACAATAAAACTGCCACTTGGAACAACATTAGCAGTAGATCTAAAATCTACCAACAGATGAAACAGCAGCTTTTGTATTTTTAAGCTGAGCAAAGATGTTTGGTTTATCTTCTAAATTGAATCAAACAGTTTCATCTTCTCTGAGGTGAATTATTGTCACTTGAAGACTACACTCGGCTACTTTTTATAAGTGATCACAGAAATAGATTCCAGAGTCTCTTCTCCCGGAAGATTTATTAGGATTGGAATAGTTTTTGTACTGTTGTCATGTCGGAGGTGCCAAACTCCACAAATCAAAGAGCAGTTTATCGAAACTGCAGGGAAAAAAGTAGGCTTCTCGGAAATGGAGGCTTGTAAAAAAAAATAAGTGTTCTAGTTACTTTTGCGGCGCGTCGCGATCCAAACTCATAAGCACGCTTCCCAGAAAGTGATTCACAAGAGAAGGGGTTGAAACTCGATGACCATGACGTCAGTCGCGACATTAATGAATTAGACAGACGTTCTTAAGGCATATGTACACGACCGAACTTATATACTTCCGATATTATCGGCAAATGGATCGAACGGCGCCAATCGGCTGGACTTGATGTCTTAAGAACTAGCCTCAAAGCCACACAGTTTCAGTTTCCCTATCAGACCTGCTTACACACTTGGCTAACGAAAAATTGGACTTCCAGGTTGAGAACAGTTTTCCCTCCTCTGTTTGTACTCTTTGATATACCTTTTTTTCTTCTCTGTCTTTTCTCGCCTTAACTTGATCGTCTTAGCTCGTGGGAGAGGATTCCTTGTTTACAGACAAGTCTAAAATTACTCGAAAATCGACTAGCGCACTAAGTGGACGACTTGATTTATCCGCGCAAACGAGAGACGGAGAGACATGACGCAAGACGAGATAATGCATCTTCCCGCTATTGTTTGGACAGAGGATCACGTAGCCCATCAGTACACTACTTTGTCCCAACTCTGGATTCACATTCGTAAGACTGGATCACAGTAAACCATCGAAGACAGAGAAACACTCTGTTATTAGTCTACAGCAAATTTACGAGTCGTAAATGTAAGTGGGTAGATAAAAAAAAGCTTCAACAGTCATAAATTCAGAAGCTGACACTAACCGTTTCAAATTGCATCAAAAGTCACATCAGTTCCAAAATAAAGAACTTAAATAATTTGGAAGCTTTCTCCAGGAGAGGTAGAAGCTTGATCAAACTTTTTGTCTTCAAATCCATCACTATCTAAATCCAAATTAGTAGAAAACTAGTAATTTAAATAGTTTCAAGTCGTTCACCAATTGCTTTAGTAAACAATTCTATATTTTTATGATGAAGTAACTTTTCTTTCAACAAGGGTACCGAATTTGTTTCTTTAAAGATTGTGTTTTCCAAGTTATTAGGGTAGGTATTGAACTTTCCCTTCTTATCCTACTGAATGGTTTGAAACTCTTTCGGAATACGCTGGAAAAATCGACAAATATAGAATTAAGAAAAAAATTAGTGCATTCCCTTTTGGACCCTTAAAATATATATACCAATATGTATATCGTTGTCAAAGGGGTTTTTGATTATAAGAACAATAGACAGAGTCATTTTGAACTCTCATTACTTCATTTTCCCTAAATTTTCGGAATGATTTGTTTCCGCGGATATTAAAAACACTTCTTTTTTCATCTTATTGTTAATATTCATGTTCGGTATTGTTTGCTCCTAAATTCATCGAAATAGGAACATTGGTTTCGTCCTTTCCTTGGTAATGAATTTATTATTAGAGTATCAAATACGATATTAGAGGAAAAGTAATGATACCAATATGAGTGTCCACACGTTCCGAAAGAAAAATGTGTACATCATCAACAACAACAAAAAATCAAAAATTTTGCGAAGGTACAGTGATCATAGCAGTAAAAATCTGCGCTTATTAATATTAATATTCAAAAATCGTATGCAAACGATACCCAGCATAGAACGATTCAAATGAATTGTATTCAAAGAGTTAGAAAATGAAAATAATTGTACTTTTTCAATTGATGCATTTATATTGAAATGTATCGAAACCAGTGCATAATACTAAAAAAATAGAGAAGGAAATTTTTCTAGAGCTTTTGAATATAAACAATAGTAAATAAGCCGTGCTCAACATTTCAAGAGTATCAAAACTATTTTGAATAACAATAAAATAATTGTTGCCACTCCATCCCAAAATTTTTTTACTAGTAATGTCAGAAAAACACTGAATTTAAGGATTTTGTAACAATTTGAGCAAAATTTAAAAATATGTTTTTTTGCGTGACATAAAATGGATTGGGTTCTAATCTAATGGTCGATATATGCTTGATAGCTCTGATATCTCTGCCCTTTTTTTCTAGGTTAAATAAATAGTTGTCCGTCCTTCTCAGAAGTTTTACGGTGTCAATGTGCTATCAGCCAATGCTTTGTACTTAGAATTCGAGGTCATTATTTTCGTCATTTGTCGTTGGCTCAGCATTCTTCAATTATCGTCAAGGATCTGATATACGTATTATCTAACTCCAGATTTGTATTAAATTACACAAAATGACTGATTAAAGTAAAGTTTGCGAAAAATTATTTCCTTCAACCTTATCATTCTAATGACTTTCTATTTATGAAAGGAACTTCATACATCGTTGATGTATGAATCATCTTGATCGTTGGAATCTGTTTTTTTTTTCTTTTTCAATACATTTCGATTGTAAGAAGGAGGCCCAGGGAAATTTATGAGTTCCATGAGAATGAGATTTTTTCCTAGATAAACTCAAATGTAAAAATCCACAAAAACTAAAAAATGAAACCCTAAAATGCCGCAGGATATTCATCGATCTATTTCAATTTATTTTTGACCTACCCTATAATTTTAGATCTCTTTCCTTCTATTTAAAAAAAAACCAAGGCAATCCTGCAGTTATTTTGTGTATATTTCGCACTTAATTGGCTAAGAATAGCTGATGGATCGATCGACTCGAGTAACTTCGAAGTCTCCGATTGCTGGAAGCGCCCTAAAAGTGCACTTTTGCTCTTTAGAGGATTCTCCGGCTAGCAGTTCGTATGACTAACCTTGCTGACTCACGCTTCGAAACACTAGTGGAAAAAATAATAATAGTTGCCTTTTCTACGCGGTTTTTAGTGAATAGTCGATTTTCTGGTCGCTGACCCGAGAAATCCACCCACTAGACTTATTAAACAGGGTCGACCAGATAACCGATGTCCTCGCTCTTTTTAATTAATTTTTGTGCAATTTGCTCTCTTCGTAAAGCTCTGTTTTCGCGCGAACTCGTTTACTAATTCGCATGACTTTTGTAGGTAATTCTAATTAGAGTTCACAGTACCGTTGAATATTTTCCTTCGCGTTACTCCCTTTTGTTTGCCCGCTTGTTAATTTAAGCTGTCAAGTCATAAGTGTCGAGAAAAACAAAATTATTTTATGGCATCTGAAAGAAGTAAAAAAAATTTTAATTCCCGAATCGAGTAATTTGTAACGGGTTTTAACAGTATTCAAGAACATGAGTTTTTGAGAAGATTCATCATGGGAGTTTTAAAGTAGAATGTATGCATGTTCGAAAACTATTAATGATAGACAGAACTGTGTTTTCTGACGTTAAAAATGTCTGAATGATGCAATGAGAAACTGATTATTATAGAAATCATGCGACGAAAAATCAAATTATGCGTTGAAAAAAGAACAAAATTTGAGGCACTAGATAGAATTTTCAACCTTAGAAGAAAATTATATTCAGAATGAGAATAATATAACTGCACGTTAGTGGAGTACAAATTGAGAAATTTTTCAAGTCGAGGAAAAAAAAGATATCGTTTGGTACGTGAATAAGGGAAAAAAATGTTTTATGCTTTCTATTCAGTTTTCGAATTTCAAATTTAGTAACAAATTTTTTATTACAATTTACATTCCCAAGCGTTTACATATCATGAATTTTGCCTCCTTCCAAACAAATTGAACGTTTTGAAAAGGACAAGTTCTTTTGCACCCACGAAAAAAAAATAATGACAAGTTTCTCCGATTCATTTAGCTAAAATTAAAAAAGCTTGTTTTCTGCACTTTTTTTAAACATCATAACTTTTTGAAAAAATTCAGTTCCTTATTTTAGATTATTTCCTACCACAAAAACTATACATACGAAAAATTCGTCAAAGTGTTTTTGCCCAAAGGGAAATCTTTTTCAAGTTACAAAATGGAAAACCGAATAGGAAACATGAACCGATCACGAAAACTTCTGTTTAACGTCTTTTGAATGCCGAAGCACAACTTTTATTCCGTGTTTCTCCTTGAGAACCTTTGTACAACCTTGATAGGAAAATTACGCAGAGTTCAAATCGCAAATTTGTTATAATTTGATTTTTATAAATTTATCCAAAATGATTTAAAAATGTAAATAATACTAAAATTTCCTTCCTTTAAATCTTTTTAGATATATATTTGCTAAAATATGAAATCATCTGCTTTGATGCAATACTAAATTGAATATATTAGGTATGAGAACTTTAAACAGGGTGTCTAAAACGACCCGGGATGGTTGTATATTTCCTCAGGTAAAATATTTTTCGAAAAAGTGAAGGTTATTCCTGAAGTAAATTTCAACGAGGAATTCAATGGTGACCTTCATTTTGACCTTCATGGCTTTCTGAAGGTCAAGTTTGTTTTTTTAAATGGAAACCACCTTTTTTACATCTGCAATCGATAGAGCAGAAAACTCTACATTCAGGTACGTACTCAACTCAATTGTAACGTTCAAGGTCAGTTAGAGGTTATTTGAAATTAACAGAGTTTTCCAACAGATCAGTGCAATTCCTGGAGTAAATTCCAACAAGTAATTCATTGGTGAGCTCTGTATTGGGTGATGATCTTCAAGGTTTTTTCTAGGTTTTTCCAAGCAGTTTACGTTTACGTTTAGCATTACCCAGGAGCAACGACGTGGCGGAAGTAAATTTTGTTCCCTTTGGGCTGCTGGATTAGCGTGAGTCTCCTTGGCTCTCACGTTTCGGGGTGCTCTAACTGACCTTGAACGGTACAATTGACCTATGACTTGGGTACGCATCTGAACGTACAATTTTCCGCTCTATCGATTGCAGATGTAAAAAAAGGGGTTCCATTTGAAAAAACAAAGTTGACCTTCAAAAAGCCGTGAAGGTCAACTTCAAGGTCAAAATGAAGGTCAGCATTGAATTCCTCGTTAAAATTTACTTCAGAACGGACCTTCACTTTTTTGAAAAATATTTTCCCTGAGGAAATATCCAACCATCCCGGGACTTTTTAGACACCCTGTATAACAATAACGTTCTGAGTTGTACTTAATTTTGAGATATTATGCGATTATGCAGTCCACGTAAGTGAAAGGTTCCTAATAATAAATAATCCTGTTTATCCCAACCAATTGAAGTCTGTTCTTTTTACTAAGACCGGACAAGTCCTGTGCGCGTGTCGGATCGGTTCACACGTAGCTTAGACTCGTTATTACATTGCATACGTAATGCATGTAGGCATGGGTGGATCTAGTATCAAAAGAACTGTCATTCAGAAAACTATGATCCTCAGGCCGACTGCTTTCAGATATTATACTGCTGACCATATCCAGTCTGAATTCTTTATAT
>WSXT02236078.1:0-30988 GCA_011762715.2 Neuroterus valhalla
ATCCGTTGAAAATTCAAGATGTGAAATTTCAGACGATTCTAATACTTTCTAAATCATAAATGATGAGAATGTAATAAATATAATATGAAGCCTAAATGAAAAAGTAGGCAGTCAACGACCCTATTTACGATACTGGAGGATATTGAAAATAATTCTGGGGCATCTTTAGGAATAATTCATTCGTCCCTAAAATCTCTTTCTCGCAAGCGGTGGATTCGTTCTTCCAGTTAGTATATAAGAATGTTTCAAAATTTATCACTCAGTGTAAAGCGTGCGTATACATAACTTCGACGAATCGTATTATTATTATTAGGTTTATTTAATATTTTATTGGTAAGAATTTTTATCTGACTCCTGCTGCGGTTTGGTGCACCACTCAGTGTGAAAATAACCTATAATAATTCGTTTACAATGATAAAACGTAAATGAGTTAAGCTCACCCCGAAAGGGATTTGGCCTAATGGTATGGTAAAAAAGAATACTTATTTGTATGTTGGATGTGTATATTCGATGTGTATAGTAATAATAGGTTTCTCAGTTTATTCACTACAAATTGTATTCTGATAGGTTATGTTTGACTGTGTGTATGTAGGTGTATGCTGTTGAATGTGTATTTCTAATTTAATATACCATTTTTATATACTTTACAATGATTGCATGAAAATCTCAACTACGAAGTACGGTATTATTTACAGTAAAGTTCCAAAGATATCCTTTCCAATTTGTCAAAATTCTACATTTGTGAATGAAGTTCCACCAAATTCTAGTTCATCAAACCAGAAATGAAACTTTGCCAAAGTGCTTTTCTCCGTGTACTGATGGGAATAATGAAAATTCCAATATTTCAAACTAGGAGAGTACAATGAAACTGAAGTTTGCAACGTTTATGGTAGAATAAAAATAAAAAATGTTCTAACCTATAACCTGACGCACGGTTTTAGTAGATTTTGATACCAAATAATTAGGAAAAAAGTTTTATCCCCCTAGCTGCTGAGGAAAGCAGTCATTTTGAACCCCAAAAGATATCAAAAATCGGAAAAAAGTTCCAAAACGTGTTTAAAGCTTCTCACCTAAAATCTTAATCATAGATTTTGAAGATTTTGATGATAAAAAATCGGAGAAAAGTTTCATCCCTTATCCGTCGGGGAAGGCTGTCATTTTTAACCCTAAAAATATCAAAAATCGGACAAAAAGTCCAAAACGTGTTCAAAGCTTTCCACCCAAAATCTTAAACATGGATTTTAAAGAATTTGATGGTAAATAATTGCAAAAAAAGTTTCATCCCCCTATTTTTGGGGAGAGCCTGTCACTTTCAACACCAAAAAATATCAAAAATCGGCAAAAAGTTCCAAAACGTGTACAAAGCTTCTCACCTAAAATCTTACACATGGATTTTGAAGATTTTTATGGTAAATAATCGCAAAAAAATTTTCGTCCCCTTATCCGTCGGGAAAGGCTGTCTTTTTCAACTCCAAAAAATATCAAAAATCGGACAAAAAGTCCAAAACGTGGTCAAAGCTTTCCACCTAAAATCTTTAACATGGATTTTGAAGAATTTGATGGTAAATAATTGCAAAAAAGTTTCATCCGCCTATTTGCCGGGAAAGGCTGTCACTTTCAATACCAAAAAATATTAAAAATCGGAAAAAAGTTCCAAAACGTGTACAAAGCTTCTCACCTAAAATCTTACACATGAATTTTGAAGATTTTTATGGTAAATAATTGTAAGAAAATTGTCGTCCCCTTATCCGTCGGGAGAGGCTGTCATTTTCAACCCCCAAAAAAATAAAAAATTGGACAAAAAGTTCCAAAACGTGTACAGAGCTTCTCACCTAAAATCTTACACATGGATTTTGAAGATTTTTATGGTAAATAATTGCAAAAAAATTTACGTACCCTTATCCGTCGGGAAAGGCTGTCATTTTCAACCCCCAAAAATATCAAAAATCGGACAAAAAGTCTAAAACGTGTTCAAAGCTTTCCACCTAAAATCTTAAACATGGATTTTGGAGAATTTGATGGTAAATAATTGCAAAAAAAGTTTCATCCCCTTAGCTGCCGGGGAAAACAGTCAATTGTTAGAAGTTGAAATTGACAGCTATCTCCAGCAGCTGGGAGGATGAAACTCTTTTTACAGTTATTTGTCATAAAAATCTAGTAAATATATGCGTTGGATCTTAGGTAAAAATATTTTTAATTTTTTGGTTTACTATAATGGTTGAAAACTTCAGTTTTATAGAGTATATCAATGTTCTACAGGAATCGGAGCCTCAATATCAGGCATTTTTTAAAGTTATGAGATAAATAATTTGATGGATAATTTATGAATTATGTGCATGAGACCCAAGTGTCATTTTCTGAAATATTATAAACTTTTGAATTCAACCCACTGAATCGACCAGTAGAATGAAACATGAAGAAGCAGTAGTTTTGATGTTACTGATTCAATTAGGTGACAACTCTTCCAAAGTCCTCCACTAATAGTAAAAACAAAAATTGTCACTGATTTCTTGGTGAAAGATGAAATTGCGGATTGAAATAGTAAGAATTCCACTGGTTGAAACCAGAAGAGTAGCTTTTCTTCAAAAGTAGACGAGTACCTTGAAAAATTGCTTCATTCGAATATTCTCCAGCTCAGCTTCAATTCCAATTCGACTCCGCCAATGCAATGAACTCCAGTTTTTCGAGTAAGGAGGATGAAGGATTGTCATATACTACATCGCTTGTCGTGTTTTTGATGGCGTCGCAATCGAGATGACAGACTGACATCTCGAGTGACAATCCTAAGCGTTTCGTGTATGAGAGCCGAAAAAGGTCGGGGTGCAAACCCTGCAAGAAAAGTACTCGAATTCAGGCGGAAAGGGTGGAAATAGAAAATAAGAGACGATTGGCAAAGGGTCGTCTGAGCGGAAGAAGACGGGTTTTGGCTTGGTAGAAAAGAGGAATAAAGCGGAATTGTTCACTCGTGAGGGTTTGGAGGTTTAGTTGGTTTCAGTCCCAATAATGAAATGGATGCCCTCGGGGGTGTGAGCCAGCTTCGCGTGGAGTGTGAAACCCATTCGCAAATTAAGCTTTCTTATCCATTAACGCTAACGGCTTACTCGTCGACATTGTCATCATCTTGTCCTGTTTCCCTTCAAGTGTTGCAAAACTTATAAATAATTACACCCTCATTAAGGTGTTCTCACCTGCTGTTTTTTTTTGTCTTTAATGAAATGAGGGGACGGTAAGTTGGCGCATCCCAATTAAGAAAGAACTAAAATAGTTAGGCTCTCGAAAATAGTTATATCCTCTGAATTCTCGCATAATATGTATTTGATGAGAAATTTATCATCATTGCGTATAAGGCAGTGGGAATGTTGTGCAAATCGAATGACAGGTTTTTTTCTGGTTCGAGTTGTCTATCACCATCATGTGTTTAAGTTGACATAGTAACCATACCTAATGTTAAAATAAACTTTACCCACATGAAGGTGACTATTGTTGCAGCTAAATTTTATCCTAGAACCGGGTTGGAAATAATATTCGGTTTTCACTGCAGATGTGAGTTATACACTTCAATTGTCTATTAATATATTGCAATATCGTACAATTACACTGATGAACAAAACTGATCAGTCTCCTGTAAGAAAATCTTCTGGCGCTACACAGTCGAGACAGAATGTTCAAAACCACCTACAGGTCAAAAATCTCAAATTAATAAAACAAAATTATCCAGAAATGTTTGTGATTGAATTTCAAAGCGACTGACGAAGCCGAATTTTCAAAAATAATTTTTTGAAACTTTTTAACAAAATATGGTGTGTTTATAAGATTTGGGGCCTTGAATTAGATCAACCATATGGAATTTAAGGAGTTTGAGGCAGAGCTGATTTTAAATTTGCCATTAGTTACGCGAAATAAATTTGTTTAAACAATTTGTTTGAATAAATTATTGACTGGAATTGCATAATCTATAATAAATCCTAAATAAAGGATTTTTTCGTGCACTAATTTCAAGTTTGCCATTAGTTTCCGAAAAAAAATTTGTTCGAACGACTATAGTCCCTAAACACAGAAACCGTAAACTCATATACCCTTTATCCATAAGCCCTAAGCCCATAAACCCCAAGCCAATGGAACCCAAGCCCATAGACCCTTAACCCATAACCCCTGAACCCATAGAACCTGAACCCATAGACCCTAAACCCATAAACCCATAAAATTCTAAACCTATACACCCTTTACCCATAAATCTTCAACCCATAAACCCTGAATCCTTAGGCCTCAAACATATAAACCCCAAACCAATGGAACCCAAGCCCATAGACCCTGAACCCATAAGCCCTGAACTCATAGACCCTGAACTCATAGACCCTCAATCCACAAACCCTAAACCCATAGACCCTGAAACCATTTAACCTTCATCCATGAACCCTGAACCCATAACTTTTAAATCCATAGACTTCAAACCCATAGAGCCCAAGCCAATGGAACAGAAGCCCATAGACCCTTGGGTCATAAGCCCTGAACCCATAGACCCTGAACTCATAGACCCTAAATCCATAAACCCATAAAGCCCAAAGCGATAAAAACCTCAACCCCTTAACCCTAAACCCATATATCATAAACCCTGTACCCTTTACCCATAAAGCCTAAACCCATAAACCCTATATCCATAGACTTCAAACATATAAACCCCAAGCCAATGGAACAGGAGCCCATAGATCCTTGGGTCATAAGCCCTGCAACCATTGACCCTTTACCCATAAACCCTAAATCCATAGACCTCAAACCCACGAACCCCAAGCCAATGGAACCTGAGCCAAAAGACCCTTAAACCATAAACCCTGAACCCATAGACCCTGAACTCATAGACCCTAACCTTGAACCCATATATAATAAAACCTATACTCTTTACCCATAAACCCTAAATCCATAGACTTCAAACCCATA
Source organism: Neuroterus valhalla (assembly GCA_011762715.2). NCBI lineage: Eukaryota > Metazoa > Arthropoda > Insecta > Hymenoptera > Cynipidae > Neuroterus > Neuroterus valhalla. Next base: position 4,936 of record WSXT02236078.1, read on the forward strand.
AAGCCCAAGCCAATGGAACAGAAGCCCATAGATGCTTGAGTCATAAGCCCTGAACCCATAGACCCTGAACTCATAGACCCTGAACCCATAAACACATAAACCCCAAAGCGATGAAAACCGCAACCCTTCAACTCTAAACCCATATATCCTAAACCTATACCCTTGACCCATAAGACCTAAGCCCATAAACCCTATATCCATAGACTTCAAACCCATAAACCCTAAGCCAATGGAACAGGAGCCCATAGACCCTTGGGTCATAAGCCCTGCAACCATAGACCCTTTACCTATAAACCCTAAATCTATAGACCTCAAACCCATGAACCCCAAGCCAATGGAGCCTAAGCCAATAGACCCTTAAACCATAAACCCTGAACCCATATACCCTGAACTCATAGACCCTAAACCCATTAACCTATAGAGCCTAAAGCAATAAAAACCGCAACCCCTAAACCTTGAACCCATATATAATAAACCCTATACCGTTTACCCATAAACCCTAAATCCATATACTTTTCACCCATAAACCCTAATCCAATGAAACAGAAGTCTATAGACCCTTCGACCATCAGCCCTGAACCCATAGACCCTGAACTCATAGACCATTCACCCATAAACCCTAAACCCATGAAGCCTAAAGTGGTAAAGCATAAACCCATATACCCTAAACTTATATGCCCTAAACGCATATACCCTGAAAGCATATACCCTTAACCCATATACCTCAAACCCATAGATACTAAACCAAGGAAACCTGAACCCATATACCCTTAACCCATCGACCCTCCACCATAACCCCTAAATCCATAGACCTCAAACCCATAGGCCCCAAGCCAATGAAACCTAAGCTCATAGATCCTTTACCCATAAACCCTATACCCATAGACCATAAGATAATAGATGCTAAACCCATCAGCCTATAAACCCTGAACAGAAATAAACCCCAACCCATAAACCCTGGCCCGTGGACCCTAAAATCCTTGACTCCCTACCATACGCCCATGAATTCAAAACCCATGAACCTTCAAATATTAGACGAAACCATAAACCTGTAAATTCGATGCCCATAAATCCAAAATCTACTTATTTCTTATCCACAAACATTTAACCTCGCGCCCACGTATGCGATAACTTCCAACTCTAAAACAGAAAATCGGAACACCAGAAAAAGATATGTTGATTGAAGAATAAGCAAAAAATTATTCTGAGTCCAGAGCTCCTAATTTATAAGTCTTAGAGTTGATATAAGAGTTGATAAAATAATTCAAAAGAATTTATAAATGGAAATATCACAAACAAAAAGAAATTCAAGATAAAAAAATATCTTCGAAATGTAATTCAAAATACAAGAAACATTTTTTTTATGAATACAAAATAATTCTGGAGGAGAGAATTCGTCCCAATAAATTTTTTTTGCAAAACTAATGGCATACTTGAAATTTGTGCACGAAAAAAGCGTTTAGATAACATGTGTTGCATTTGTATTATTATTGATTTCCTTGCAGACGTTTAAAGTCATTTCCAGATTTGCTATGGATTATGCAAAATTAATTATTTATTCATATGGTTGTACCAAATTTTTTCTAAATATAAAATATACTGCATCGGACATCATTTTTCTAGTAGAATTAGAATTTATTTTGCGGAAAATTGAAATAAGCAATAATTTTTTAAAATAAATTGTTAAGACCTATTTGTTTTGCAAAACAAAAACTGCGCGTCCTATCAAAAATTGGTTAGATACAAAATATATAGATCTTTTCAAAGGCAACAATTCTATTTCCAAACAATTTTTCCTTATCTCGTAAAGTTTGGCCACAAAATGAGTTTTTTTTAAAATATTGTTTTTGCTGATAAAACAAAAACTACATGCTCTATCAAAAAATGTTTGGGAACAAATTTGTAGAAATTCTTTAGATAGACTATTTTTGTTGCATGATTTTTGTTGTTCCTTGCATAGTTTGACCGTAGAATGAAATTTTTCATTTTCCAGCATTTTCTTCTGTGGTTCAAACCATAACCGTTGATCAAAAAAGGCTGGTAAGCGAATTTGATCCTTCTTCTTACGATTTTGAAAGTCTTTTACATAGCATCTCTCCACTGTTTTTACTAAACTCTTCTTCACATGATCTTTCCATAGTGCGGGACAGGAATCGAACCCGCAACCAGACGGAGAGGGCCCAAAGCTTATGCCTCAGCACCCAAGACCAAATGACCACTCCCCTGAAAAAATACTTTTGGGAAATGTGCTACAAAACTTCGATCCGAAATTCAAATTTCAGAAGCTTCGATTTAGATTCTAAACTAGAGGTTTTAACTTTGCGGAACTCCATTTGACGTATTTTATTCCAAGTCAGAATCAGCAGCAATACATTTCTAATGGAAAGATTCTTTTTAACAAGTTAGTCCGAATCGGAATTACGAGAAAAGTATGACGTGACAATCAATTATAGTGAATCCAGTAAATGATAAAGGTGTATTGGAAGTTCTATTTTATTGTCACGGGATAAAAATATTCGTATGAATCCTTTAAATAGTTTTAGAACTTTGATTGACGTATATTGAATTGGGTCTATTAAGCTTTTGAGAAAAGTAACTTAGCTGAAATAGTTTCGAAACTTAGTGCCCAAAAATCCTTAGCAAGTTGCAAAGAAACAAATTGTTGATCTTGACTTTTCTCGAGTTTGATTTCATTGACTATTCAAGTTTTGCGTTTTGAACGAATGGATACAAAATCACGATAAAAATCTTCGAAGGGGGGAGACAGAAAGTCATCAGCTCACAAAATGCAAATAAGAGTTATTGCTTTTGAATTAGGGTTCAAGTAAAAAGAATTCCTCAATTTCAATAATCATATTTCTTCCAATGTTTTGTTGAAGTATTCTTAGTGAAGAGAGGATATGATCGCATTTTTTATTGAAGGAGTAATAATCTAGTAAGCAGGCTAATTGTAAGTTCGAAATAAATGGTGGCGTTCTGAAACGGCATATCAAACATGTTAATAAAAATTTCTAGTTTTTCCGCAAGAGTTTAGATGATTTGAATGTGAATCACCGTACAAATTTCTGAACACACGCAACTCAATGGAAACCAATAATTTACTCTACATTTCCTCTGAACTATATGATCTTTTTCAATCAAATTTCCTCACCTTAATTTAGCACTGCAGTATTTTGGAAGCGAGGTTTTTTTTCTGAGAAAAAACATATATTTCCAATCACCGTTTACAATTGGAAAAAGAGGACCTCAATAAACAGAAATCTCCTTCATTTTCATTAAACCAAACGAAATTTCATCCCCGAAGAATATTCTTGTTTTTTTTTCCAAATCAAAATCGTGATGAATTTAAGCATTATTTGTCTTGCATAAAAAATTCCCAAATTGGTATGTCTCGTTATCCAGAATTTTGAATATGTAGCACGCTTCTGGATAGTCGTCTCGAATCAAGAGACTATGTAAATACCATTACCTAAATATTTCATTAATAACTATTCCTCTTCATAACTAGCAGGTTGATTTTAGGAATCAGAGAAATTATAACTAAAGCCGTGCGATTAATAGAGCGCTTCTTTTCCTGAAAAGTGATTGTTTGCACTAAAATAAAAATGTTTCTGATCATATCATTCCTATATTGTTGTCTGAAAGGTTCAAATTAAAAATCACAATTTTCAAGAAGTTGGAGTTTCACAAAAATGATAAAAACGTTTGATAAACGTTAGACCAAGCAAGATTTGAGGAGAATGAATTTCCATTCGTCTCCAAAACGTTTGCAAGACATTTATCAAAAGTTTACAAAATATTTATCCAACGTTTGAAAAACATTTGCGAAATATTTAAGAAACGTTTTAAGGAGGCCTGAAGAACGTTTGATAAAAAAAAATATATTTTTCAGTAGCTCATATACTTTTAATGTTATTTGGACCATACCCTAATTTCTAATGATAACTTTTCCGTGTCTTTTCTTATAGGAATATGTTTGAAAGTCGTATTTGTAGTAAACACCATAGTTTCCTGCCACTTGCGAGAAAGATCACGCTATCTATCGGATAAATTTTTTGATCAAATGTTTTGAATACGGTCGTAATTTCGATCGTTCAAAATTCCACTTTTCAAGCGTTTCTCAAACTCTTTTTGAACGCTTACCAAATTTCCTTTAATCGTTTTCCAAACTTTTGGAAACGTTTGAAATACGTGTTGAATTTGTAGTCACTCGAAATTTCATTGGTCAAACGTTTTGAAAAGATTTGTAAAATGTTTTTGAAGGGTTTTGTTCATTTGAGTCTCAAAAATGAACGGAAGTATCCAACTCTTTCAAAACGTTAGTCTTACAAATAATCCCAAACGTTTTTGGTCGGCCAGAAAACGTTTTAAAAACGTTTGCAAACCGTTTGTGTGTTATTCGTGACGTTTACCAGAAAAATGTTAAAATATCTTCCGTAATTGAAACAAAACTCTCCAATACCCAAAATACTCCAAATATTTTGGAGCGAGTACGAGCACGTGTTTACTTAACAATATTAGTGTTTCAATGGTTTATTACTAAAAGTGGATATGTCTAAAGAAAACATTGAAAAAGGACGTAAGTGTTCTCGAGATGAACAAGCGTGGGATACTAATGTTGCCAAAAAAGCTCGGTACGGCTCGACGAAGCAGGCTTTTCAACTACAATTTAAAGTGTAACTTTTGAAGAATAAGTAGCTTTTTTCAGTTCTGAGAAGCATCAAACAGGTTCAAAGTGGATAACATGAAAAGTTACCGAAAAATGTCGGATTTCCGAAATTCAAACATTTAAAACTTTAGGAATATGAACTTTACGATAAACTTACTAAAGACGTTTTCGTCTTGAAATAAGTAATTTTCAAATCAAAAAATTGCCTAGCTAGAGAAATTAATATTTTCATAATTTGTTTAAACAATTTCAATTTGAACGAAAGATAATACTTTTATGAGAAAATGCCGCCCGTATTCGGAGCCATCGACTCAAAATATATACACGGTAAAAATAACTGTTCCAAAAAGTGAAGAAAGTTTGAGAAATTTTAACAAAATAGAATGTCACTTTTGGACATGAAACAAGTTTTTAGAAGATTTCGTATACATTTATCGAAAAGTGGATTAGACTAACAAATATTTGTAAAAAACTCTACGAAAAATTGACATCCATTATGAGACAAGTGATCCTCCAATTTTTATTCCACAGTTTGTTACAATGTCTAAAAAAAACTATTAATTTCTTGAAAACAGAACAATCAGTTTTTAAAAATATTTGAAATAGAAATTTCCTCAAACATAGAGACGAAAAAGTGAACTGCTTGTCAAAGAAAGAGTCTCAAAAAGTTTTATAATTTTTCACAAAGTGCTTCATGCTGGCGACGTTCAGTTCTCTTCCGCGAATTTCTATCGAAAGAAAGCCGTTACCTTGTCAGTAAACAAACTGTTTATTTAATTTTATTCCCAAAAGAATGTTTTCTTCAAATGAATATCTATTATATAATTTGTGAATCATTTTTATATACAATATCTGAATTACTATTTATTATTTGGTGCATTATTTCATCATTTATTATTAAAACTGATATCTTCAAAAAATACAATATAGAGATAATCAATAATTTTTATTTATGCATTATTATTGAATATTTACATATATTATAGTTCAGGGTGGCGATTCCTTGAACTATTTCAAATTCCCGGTCATTTCCCGGTTCTTCACGGTCAAGTTTTTCAATTTTCGCGGTGAACTAGAAGTAACATGGAAACATTTATTTTTATTCATGACGGTCATTCTAAACATCCTATAACACAACAGATAAAACATTGAAAAATAAATCAGTTTTCAAAAGAATATTCATATTTCAACAACAAAAAAATCATTTCATTTTACAAAAGTTGGAACAGTTAAACTCAAAATTAAAAAAAAATTAATTTACAGTAATAAAAAAAACGTTATTCCGAGAAATAGTCCATTTTTTAATGAAGAAGATGAATTTCCAAACGAAAAGATAAACATTCAACTGGAGCACTTAAATTTTCAGCCATGCAGGTGAATATTCAAAAAGAAGATTTATTTTCAAATAGAAAGCATGATTTTCTGAGAAACAATACAATGTGTCAAGAAAATAGTCGAATTTCTATCTCCAGAAATAATTATTTTCAACCAAAAATGGAACGGTTACATTTTTAGTTATAAAAATAATTTCAGACCAATCATGAAATTTTCATTCTAAAACAAAGAATCTTCAACTAAAGCAGTTGAGTTTTCAAACAGATAAATTAATACTAATATTACTATTACTAATATCATTACTAAGATCATTAATAAAATACTCAAATTTTACATAGCAAAAAATGATGGTTCCACTAAACAAATACATTTTTTATTAAAACTATGAGATTTCAATTGGGATAAGTTAAATTATCAGTTTAAAAAATTACTTGTAGCAAAAATATCTAACTTTCAAACAAATCATCACACTTTTACACAAAATGAAAAAGAATCAAATAAAATTGTAAATGTTTTACTAAAGTAGTTGAATTTCAAACCAAAAATACGAATTTTTAACTAAATTGTTTGATAAAAAATTAATTTTCAACCGAAAAATACAATTTTACAACAACATGGTTAAAATATGAACTAGAAAAATAAAAATTTTCAAATCGAAATGGAATATTGTAATTTTTGTCTTAAATATTAATTTTGAACCAAACATGAGAGTTCTCAAGTTGATTTGAATTTTCGACTAAGGTGAAAAATTGTTAAACTGTATAACTTCATTTTTTATTCGTTAAGAAGAATTTTTGGAGAAGAACAATAACTTCCAAAGAAAAAGATTTTTTAGGCATAATGATGAATCTTCAACGGAAATAGATGTTCATAAATTCTCAAAAAAATAGTTTCATTTTCAAATTCAAAAATCAATGTTCAACCTAATACTTGATTTTTTCAACAAAAAAATATGGATTGACTTTTAACAAAGTAGTTACCATTCCAACCAGGGATGAATGTTGAATAAAAATAGTGCAACTTCAACAACGGAATTCGATTTCTAATAAAAAAAAAAATTTTGAACAAGTAGTTGAATTTTCAACTAAAAAGGGATGAATTTTTAATGTCCATTAAAATAATCCACCAAGCGATATCCTTACACGGGCCAATCAGTATTCAAAATCGTTCGTTTCAGGCTTCGCACTTTTTCTTATACACAATTGCTCTCCAAACATCCCTATCCTGGCATACATCTCTTGCTTCTTTCACATCCATGCATCTTTTCATACAAGCTTTTGTGTTTTTACGGCTCTTTATATTTCTCCATTTGAGGGCCAAATTCACACATCCTATCCATTCCTTCTTTGGTCTGCCTCTGGGTACGCTACCATTCACCCTACCTAGATATACTTGCTTTGTTAATCGTTCTTCATCCATTCTCTTAACGTGACCGAACCATCTGAGCAAATTTCTTTCCCTCTTTTCAAACAGCATTTCTTCTACACCACATTCTTCGAGAACCCACACATTACTCACTTTATCCATAAGCGTTTTACCGCACATATTACGCAGAAATTGCATTCCGATCGCATTGAGTTTACTTCCGTCCTTTTCTTAATACGTCCAGGTTTCGCTACCGTACAGGACAGTTGGTGCTAGCACATAATTATACGTCGCAATTTTAGCTTTATTTGTTACATTCTTACTTTTAGTAATACCCCGTACACAGCCGTTAATCTTTCTACCCTCATTTGTACGTCTAGAAATCTCTGCATCTATCTTCACGTCAGAAGTGAATAAACTTCCAAGATACACGTAATGATCAACTGGTTCTATCCTCTCTCCATTTAGGGTAATATCGCAATGTGTTTTTGAATCCTTACATTGAAAAACCATGATTCTTGTTTCATTGACGTTAATATTGGGACCCATGCCCTTCATGCTGGCATCCAGTCTGCTCAACATCCTCTGCAAATCCTCGGCTGATTCTGCCGTAACGACCTTGACATCTGCAAACGCAAGGCCACAAACTTTCACTGCCCCAAGATAAACACCTTCCTCGTCAAATAGAGCCATTCTCGAATATTTGTCTATGTCTATATAAAACATCCAAAAGGACATAACGCATCCTTGCCTAACGCCTTGCCTAATATTGAACCAGTCGCTTAGTTGTCCATTTACTCTCACACTCGCTTTGCTACCATTATATATTGCTTGTATTGCTTTTAGAAGCCACCTGGTCACTCCATATCCTTTTGAGACTTCCAAAGTTTAGTTCTGTTTACCTTGTCGAAAGCTTTTTCTAGATCAACGAATGCACAGAAAACTTTTTTGTTTACTCTTAAGCTTTTTTCTGTGATCTGTCTTGAGCTAAATATCTGATCCGCACATGATCTCCCTGGCATGAATCCACATTGAACTCTCTAGATCCTTTCCTTCGTTACTCCCATGACTTTATTAATAAGTATTTAGGTAAATATTCCCCTACAGTACTTAGAAGGCTAATTGCTCTATAAGTATTGTAGTCGCCTGGATCACCCTTTCCCTTGTAGATTGGGACAATAATCGCCTTTCTCCAATCACTCGGAACTTCGCTATTTACAGCACACATATTCATAAATTCACACAGCCACACAAACAAATATCCGCCACCGAACTTAAGCATTTCAGAGGTAATACCATCCACGCCGGCAGCCTTACCATTCTTTAGTTTTTTGATTACGGAAATAATGTTGTCGATACCGATTCTGCTTCCGCCATCTAAATCGATATTGTCTGATGTATGCTTGTCAGTGTCACTGCTGTCGTGCTCCGCGACTTCACCTTCATACAGCTTCCTGGAGAAATCCTGCATACAATCTTTCACTTTCTCTGAATCCCATACCATTTCACCGTCAGCATTCTTGATTTCGACTACCTCAGTGCTAGTATTTCCTTTTCCTAGTCTTCTTAACCCATTTCCAAAATTTTCTCATTTCCTTCAAAATCAATTTGCATTTCCGTACCTTCTCCGTTCTGATTTTAAGACTGCTTTCTTTTACTAGTATATTTGCTTTCCCTTTTTTACCCCTATAGCCAGAATAATTCTCGAAAAACACCTGGAAATCCACAAAATCTGTGACAAGAGTTCTCATCATCTGATTTTATCAGGAGCAACTTTCCCACAATCAGATGAAAACTAATATCTCCATACTGACACTCTAATTATGAAGATGCAGAAAACTTCCGAGATGAGAACAATCACTTATGGGGGTAGTAAACCTTTGAGTTTCCAAAACATCGATTTCTTTTCTCATTTTTTATTATATAAAGGCCTTATAATTCATAAAGAAAGCTTCTTCCCCATCGAAAGATTTCAGAAGTAGCCGAAAACCCGTTAAACCGCACGAAGTTGGACTGCATCTCGAACCAGGAACGCGTTTGTCTCAAAACGCTGTTTTTTAAACTTTCGTTCATGATTTCGGCAAAACTACTCGACCGATCTGCTTCAACTTTTTTGATGAAACGCTTAGATATCGTTGCTACTTCAGACATATATGTAAATTATTTAAACAAATTTCCACAATTCTGGTAGGGACGGTAATAATTGATACCCTCTTCAAGGGGGTATCCCCATCGAGATTTATGAAAAGATCGATTTTTTTAAAATTACATTATTCGAAAGTATAATATTTCAAGATTACTCTGTCAAAATTTTAGATCGAAATTTGGAGCGGTTCAGCCGCTGTGTTTATTTTCGCTAACGCACTTTAGCGCGCGGAGAAGGTAGGCAGGTACGCGTTTGAAGCGAAGGACGGCCCGCTGAGTTCAGGCTCTTGCTATATGTAGGGAACAATAAGAAGCTGTTTCTCGACCTTTGATTATCTAGTGTGCACCCTTTGGAGCAATGGTGATGCACAAAAAAAAGTCTACAACTTCTGCGCATCAAGGCGAATTTGCTTATAACAACATTGCAATTGGAAAATATTTTCATGTTTACTTAAATTTCAATAAATATCAGTCCAAATTTCGAATCAAAATATTGTATAGTTTTGTCACAAAAAGTTCCCAAAGTTTGCTTCAATTTTTCGCGAACTATATAAGGATATCCCCTTAAGAATGAATGTGGATTTACAGCTTCAGCTGATCAAAACTCCAGAAATCATGCACGAAAAAAGGGGTTATCATTCGGCCGGCCGTAACTCGACGGGATGTAATCTGTTAAACAAAAATTTATGAGAAAAAAATAGGTGGTGAAAGATGGGGCGTCAAAGGCATACTACCTCCTTATCATAACAAATTAAATTACACACTGTTTAAGGCTGACGAATCATCGTTGTGAGAATCGCAAAAGCTACCGAAATTTCATCCGTGCATCGGATACTCTCCAATATGCTTAGTTGTCATTCAAGTTCCTTACAAATGCGTCTTCTGCAATTTATTAAGAGAGCACGTCTCAAAGTATGTGTCCATTCATTTTGCGTTAAAAATGAGGTAGAACATGTAAGGCCACACCCCGTTGTGAGGATTCAAGCATTCTTTGAATTTGTTGCTCACCTTTTGTGGAATCCCTGGGAATGTTTTTCACCTTTCTGAAATCTTTGATATCTTTCCATTATTCATTGAAATTTTCGAAATCTTTTTGTTTGAATGTATTTGCTCTATTCGAAGTTCAAAATGGTCTTCTGTTTAGTTTTTCTCATGTTGAAGGCAGTTGCTTAGCAGCGCAGAGGCACAATTATATTGCTTAACAAATCGACAATTATTCCGAGTCTAGAGCTCGACACGTATAGTTCAATAAAAGAATCTAGAAGTTAATTTTTGTCTGGGTACCTTTTTTTAATACCTTAACTCTAACAGGTTACGTGCTCAACACTTTGCCACTTTTCAAAATCTTTCCAAATTTCACAAACATTTTGAAATTTGTGCGAACACATCGGAATGATTTGAAATTTCTCTAAGCTCTTTGAAGCTTCGGGAATAATTAAAACCTTTTTTCAAACCTTCTGAAATCTAATAAGGTTTCTTCAAATCCTTTCAAATCTTCGGAATGTAATTGAGGTCCCCTTAAATTTTTTTATAAATGTCTAAACATTATTTGAAGTTTTTCAATTACGTGCACACCGTTCCCAATTTTTCTCTTCCAAATTCATCGAAATCCTCTGGTAACCTACGAAATCCCGTAATTTTCCTAAATTTGCGGAATTTGTGAAGTCTCTAGTAATCCTCTAGAATTATTTGAAAGGCCCTTAATCTGCTGCAACCTCTCCAAATAATTCAAAATTCCCTAGGATAACATAATTTCTTCAAAAGGTTTCGAAATCGCGTTCAGGTTGAAGAACTTCTCACCGTGTCTTTATCGAGTCACATGTAGCAAATCTCATCTGCGCCAAGTCTCACCTACGGTAAGTCTCATCAGCGACAAGTCTCATCTGCGGTAGGCTTGCCGGAATGTTGGCAATCCACTCAGAAGAGATACCGCAAGCAGGATTTGAGAAAAGAGACTTGCCGCAGGTGAGACTTGTCGCAGGTGAGAATTCCTGCATAAAACTTGATGTGGACCCTTCCGACCCTCCTCGAGCGAGGAAATGTGATATTATCTAGTATTATCCAATATTATCTAGTTGGGGGGATAGGGGGACAGCAGGACAGTGCACTGATAAAGGTGCTCTTTTGGAACGGAGCAGGAATAAAAAGGAAGGATGAGGACTTTTGGAGGTTCGTGCAGGGATTTGATGTGGTGGAGCTGATAGAAACGTGGGTAGAGGGCGAGGAGTGGGGGGTAAAATAGAACCGATGCTTCCGAAAGGATTCAGGTGAAGGCTCCGAGAGGCGGTAAGAGTAAAGAAAGAAGGTAGGGCAAGTGGCGGAATTATAACAGGGATCAAGGAGGGTTTCGAAGAAGGAAGGCACGGTGGAGGCGAGTGTCAAGGGGTACAAATGAGGTCCCTAAAGATAGGAGGAATGACGTGCAAGTTTGTGACTGTGTACAATAAGGATGGGATGAGAAAGATCAAAGATAGGGTGGAGGCTGCAATAGGCAAAAGAGAGGAGGGAATGGTAATACTGGGAGGAGATTTTGATGCGAGAATGGGGAGTAAAGGGGGTCTCTACAGGGATGGGGAAAGTTTGGATAGGAGATCGAAGGACGTGTGTAGTAATAAGGAGGGAGAGATTTTGAGAGACCGGATAGTGGATAGAGGGTGGACAGTCATGAATGGTACGATAGCAGGGGATGAAGAGGGACAGTACACTTATGTGAGTAAGGTGGGAGCATCAGTGATAGACTATGTAGTCATGGATATGCCTGGATGGGAGGAGACGGAGAGATTCGCAGTGGAAGGGAGGATGGAACCAGACCATCAGTGTTTTATCTTGTCGATAAGAGGGAAGGACTGTGAATAGCAGGGGGAAGAAGGAGTACCAATTGGTGTGAGGGAGATATGGACGGGAGAGGCAATAGAGAAGTACCAGGAGCAGCTAGGGGAAGGGACTTTTGAAGGAGAGTCGGTGGACGATATATGGGGGGATCTGAAAGTCAAGGTGACAGTGTGTGTGCAAAAGAAAAGATTTTGAAAAAAGGAGAAGGGAATGGTGAATCCGTGGTGGGATAGGGAATGTAAAAAGATGAAGAGAAAGGTGAAGAGGAAGTACAAGAAGTGGAATGATGGAACCGCGAAGAGAATTAAGGAAAGACCTTAGGTTGTTGTGTAAAAGAAAAAAGAAGGGAAGAGAGAAGGAGCTAGAAGAGGAATTGAGGAGTGTTAAGACCGAGGGGGACGTGTGAAAGATAATAAATAGGTATGGAAAGCGCAGGGAGGGAATAAGTGAGAAGATCGGAAGTGTGGAGTGGAGGGAGTTTTTCAAAGACGCATTCTAGGGCTCAGACGAACGAAAGGTAGATGGGGAAAGTAGAATCTGTTAGAGACAGGCTGAAAGAGGTAGTTAAGGAGGTACGAAAGAGTGAGGGATTTCCAGGAGAGGAGAGGGAGGGGCTGATAGTGCCACAGTACAATAAGGAGGATAGGGATAGGACGGAAAGTTATAGAGGAATCACATTGATGAACACAGCGTACAAAGTGTACGCAATGGTATTAGCAGAGAGGCTACGAAAGGATGTCGAGGGGAAAGGAATATTGCCGGAGACTCAGGCGGGATTCAGAGCAGGTAGGAGCACTATAGACAATATTTATATTTTGCAGCACGTAGTGGATAGAGGAATAGTAAAGAAGAGGTCAAAAGTGTACGCATTTTTTGTAGATCTAAAAAGTGGTTTCCCATCGGTAAATCGCGGGAGGTTATGGGAGACGATTCAGGAGGAGGGAGTAGAGAAAGGTCTGATCAAAAGGGTAGGGTAGAAACGAAAGATAGGGTGAGAGGAGGGGATACAATTTCAGAGGGTTTCTGGATGGATAGCGGGTTGAGGCAAGGATGTCCGTTCAGACCCACGCTTTTCGCGATCTTGATCGCTGACATGGAGAGGAAGCTGGAGGAAGGAGTAGTTGCGGGATTGATGGTTGGAGGAGTTAGAATTTGGTCACTTGTGTATGCAGATGACATAGTGTTGCTGGCAAAAAGTGAGGAAGCATTGAAAGAGACGATGAAGAGGTTGAGAAGGTACCTGGATAGGAGTCGGTTAGAGGTAAATGCAGAAAAGTCCGAGGTTGTGGTGTTCAGGAGAGGAGGTGGAAGAGATTAGAGAGAGGATTGGAAATGGAAAGGGAAGGTGGTGCAGGAGGTAGAAGAGTTTATGTATCTGGGTTTCTATTTCGGAGGAATGGAAGGGTGAATGGGCATATAAAGGAGAGGGTAGGGAGGGCAAATGTTGTGATGAAGCAGGTGTATGGATTGGGAAAGAGGTTGTTTGCAGATGACTTCAAAAGAAGAATGAAGCTATTTGACTCCATGGTAATGATCGTGCTACTGTTTGGAGTAGAGCTGTGGGGGTTGAAGGAAACCGAGGAGGTAAATAGGGTTTACGAAAGGAATATCAGATAACCACTGGGGTTGGATAAAAGTACACCTAATTGGATTGTGAGAAGGGAGACAGGGAGAACCAGTTTGGGGATTTTGACAGGTAGCCGGGCGTGTAAATGTGAGGAGAAATTTATGGAAGAAGGGGGAAGTAGGCTGGTGAGGGAGTGTTGGTGGGAGATGAGAACAGGAGAAGGGAGGGAAAGATAGAGGATGAGAGAAAAAGATATTTGCGAAAAAATGGTTTGCATGAGGATGAAGTGAGGAGAAGTCACGAGGAGGGAAGAAAGGTATATGAGATGGTTAAGAGCAACGGCATGGAGAGAGAGAAGGCAGAGTGGGAGGAGAGGATAAGAGAGTCAATTTATAATGAGAAATATGGGTGGGTTATGACAATGGAGAGAGTGCAGTATTTGTGTGAGAAAGGAGGAAAAGGAAGCCAGGAGAATGAGAAGCGAGAATGAGATGTGGAAGCATGGAGGGCGCTAACAGGTTCTGGCTCCCGTAGGAGTAGAGGATGTGCGAGTTGTGTGGAAAGGGGTATGCAAAGGTGGAACACTGATGAGAAGAATGCGAGGAGTTGGAGAGGAGTGAAATTAGTATGGAAATAATACTGCATGAAAAAGGGGAGGAAAGGGCGATTCAATGGGCGAAGGGGGTGTTGGGCAAGATGGAGGAGAAGAGAAGGAAGAAGGTGAAGGAATGGAGATATTTGTGTAAAAATGAGAAGAACCATATGTGAGAAAGATGTAAATAATTTGAAAAGTAGATAAGGAATACCAAATAAGGCATAGAAGATTAGAAATTGGTAGGAACCGCGGAGGCATAGTTCGGCAATGCGAGGCTGGCGAAACGTAGGGAAATGCATGCCAGGCGAAGCAAGGAAGGCATAGAGAGCGAGCGAGCGGTCATAGTAATAAGGTATGGATGGATGATAATGTATAAAGGGTGGAAGGATGTAAGAGTTGAGAATTTTATGTAAAAAAAAATTTTGGCAAAACATGTTGGTGTGAACCAAGCCAATTTTTCAAGGCCAACAGGCTGAAGAATTAACGTTTATCTATCTATTATCTAGTTGGACTAAACTACTATTCCCACAAGAGCTTCGCAGGAATCCTTTTTTAGGTTTGGTTATAGAGAGGGATCCAGTAAGGCTTACATCGACAATATCATTGCATGAACAAGTGGGCCCTGACTAATTTTCGCACCAAAGCCCTACCCTTTAAAAATATACGCTCAGGTAACGACTTTTAGAAATTTTAGTCTACAAAAATCGAAGGGTGAAAAGCAATTTAGTTGAACAATCTGGTTCAATCTCGGCTTGCGGAAAAATGAAGATTTGTAAGGAAGAAATAAAAAAAAGCGATCCTCCTATTTCTTATATTCAGTCTATATTTTTCTGCCGAGATGTTGGAACGCTGTTCTTGAAAAGAGACCGCAACATATATCTTTTGGAAATCATTTTAATGCTTCCGGTAACAATCGCTTATGACGAATCTTGTGAAAATGGCTTGCAGAATATCTTGTGAAAAATTTTCATATATCCATAGTGTTTTTCTAGGATCATAAATATATAATTGACCATAGACCAAACAAATTCCAGTTCGATCAATTGTCAGGATATGGATACGGAATGGAATGAAATCAATTGAAATGAAAAAATGGCAAATGAGATTCTTGCATTTCTACACTCGGCGGGTAGTGCAAGTACTATACCTTGCCCTTAAGACGTAAAACGTGACTCTGATCACTAAAATGTGAAGGAGGTGATGGCGATGAGGACAGTGGCTCATTTCGAAGACTAAGAAGGTTTGAGGTAAATCCCTTCGGAATATTGGCAAATGCATTAGTATCGGTGTGGCATGTTCTAGTGTCTCTTACCGCAATATGCAGCCTCGCGCCTCGCGCATAAATCATTTCTCGCAATATCATCAGATGTCGCCAGTATATATGGCATGGAGGAACGACTTTCCTGAACAACTCTTGACATTCTGAATGGAGACATATTCATTATATAATAGTATTTATACAATTCAAATTCAAGATCCTCATTCTCAACATCTTTATCAGTTCTAACAGGCGATTCCGTTCATCATCAGAAAACCAGAAATCCTACCGCACGAACCAAATTGAAACAAATTATGTAAAAGAATCTGCCCGCTGCGCGGGCACACTCTCCTGCCGCGCTGCGCGCGCGGCTCGCTTTGCTCGCGAGTTTGAGCGCGCCTGTAGCGCGCTTCATTCGGATCTTGAGCTTCGCGCTCGATAATTTATTTACCTTGTGCTACGCGCTCAGTTTTTTTCCACCTTGCGCTTCGCGCTCGGCTTCATGCGTGTTTCATTCAGTGTACAGTGTAATGCATACAAAGAATTGCAAATATTGCAAAACTGCTGGAAACATCCACTTCTATGAATATTTTTGATTTTTTTTTTCATTTATGATAACCATTTTTTTATATTAGGTTTACTTAAGGCTCTACTGGCCGTAAGGAACACATTCTTATTACAATACTCGCCACTAGTATTTACATCTCGCATAATTTGTCTAGCAAATTGAATTTTTCATTGTTTAAAAAGCGTTGTCACGATCGGAAAAAAATATACGCCGTATTGGAAAAAATTTCATGTAAAACTTGTAAAACTTTTTAAGATGAACAATTTTTCTATGAATCATCTCTTCTTGTCTCTTATTGTTTGGCTTGAAGATGGAATTTTTAATTTTTGTGAGTGCGTTATCAGAATGAAAACGAGAACTATTTGTCCTATCGAAAATAATGAACAATGAATTTGTAGACTTTTTAAGGTAAACAATTTTTGTTCCTTTTATTTTTTTTCATATCTCGCATAGTTTTACTCGAAAATGGAACTTTTCATTTTTGGTAACATTTTCTTCGATTTAAAAAAAACTACGCATCTTTTGAAAAAACGGAATGTATGAAATTTATAGGTCGTTTAAAAATAAATAATTTTTGATTTTAACATTTTTTCTCACCTTGCATAGTTTGAGCAGAAATATGCATTTTTGATTTTTCAAAAAGCAATTATGATGGATAAAACCAGAACCATTGGTCAAAAATGGCTGGTTAATGAACTCGTCCTTTCTTTCACGGCCTTAAAAGATGGTGCCAAAGCACAATCCAATATGATCATTTTTCCGAAATTTATCGAGTTTACAGTTTATTTTCCATTATTTTTTGTGCGATCAAAATTGGAATTTTCGATTCTTTGAGAAAATTTGAAAATTCGTATAAACGATCTTGCACGGCTCAAAAAAAGAAACCTTTTTTCCTCTTAACTTTTTTTTCAAGCATGCGTTATTTGGCTAAAATTCCTTGTTTTCGTTTCTATTTTTGAATTTTGAAAATGCCACAACTCTGGCCATTTTGTTTTTATCAAAAAAACTTATGGGTATAAATCGTTTCACTTTTTACCTACTACAAGAAACCGTACTTACGATTTTTCATTCTTGGAAAATAAAATTCAAAAAAATTTTCGAAATGCTCTCCCTTTTTGATTTTTCATCCAAAATAGCTGGCAAACAAACTCGTCCTTTCTTTTCCGGTTTTGAAAAAATGTGCCAAAGCTCGATCGAATATGATCATTCTTTCGAAAGGTATTGAGTTCACAGATTATTTTTCATTATTTTTTGTGGGACCAAATTTGGAATTTTCGATTTTCTGAGAAAATTCAAAGAGTTGTATTCATGATCTTGTAGGGCTCCCGAAAAGAAACGTTTTTTGCCCTCTGACTTTCTTTTCAATCTTGCGTTATTTGGCTGAAAATTATCATTTTCTTTTATGTTTTTGAATTTTGAAATTCCACAACTCTGACAATTTTGTTTTTATAAAAAAAAATTATAGGGATATATTGTGTCACTTTTTACCTTTTATAAGAAACCGTGCTTACAATTTTTCAGTCTTGGAAAAACAGTTCAAAAAAATGCTCAAAATGTTCCCCCTCTTTTATTTTCCATACAAAAAAGCTGGTTAACGAAATCGGCCTGTCTTTTTGGTCTCTCGAAATGTTTGTCAAAGAGCAATCCAATCCGATCATTCCTCCGAAAGTTATCGAGTACACAGATTACAGACTACAGACTACAGACAAGAAGGCAGACAGACAGACAGACACCTTCGTAATACTATTTTTTCTGACTCAGAGGGTCTCATAAGGTGGAGATTTCATCAAATCCGCGAAGGTCAATTTTCACATAAAACCAATACCTTCTCATCCAGAATGAGAATGTAAAAATACCGCCTTCTTACCCTGCTGATATGCGATTCCAGGACCTTCCGTTTTCTGAACGAGTCTTTTTTAATAGAATTTATTGATCCACATTGAGAAAAGTACAAAAGATATTAGCAAGGTATATAACATTCTGCACAGTCCTTCCTTATAACAGTACGTGCAGCTCCTGCTGCGAAATACAGCTCAATCTACCGAACACTCTTTCATATTGTATTAAATTCGTTTCATATTTGTTACAAATTTGCGGTGTTCTAATTTTCTTAGTCTTGGAGTTGGATATTGACAATACTTGTTGAAATGCGTAGAAGAAAGATTGAAAAGGAAACCAACATACATTTACGCTAACTATTCTAGTAGTCTTACTTGTTGAAAACAGATAATATCTTA
Organism: Neuroterus valhalla; assembly: GCA_011762715.2. NCBI lineage: Eukaryota > Metazoa > Arthropoda > Insecta > Hymenoptera > Cynipidae > Neuroterus > Neuroterus valhalla. Next base: position 23,507 of record WSXT02236078.1, read on the forward strand.
ATAAATAATTTGCGACAGACTAACCTAATTGATTAGAGGAAGGTAGCACCTGATGAGAGAACATGTGTTCAAGATGAAATGTCTTATACGAGATGCTGCTAAGGTGAGGGAGGCCTGTTTTAGAAACAGCTGGCCTTGGGAAGTCCAATAGGCGAGGGAGATCTACGAATTTGGTACACCTAAGCAGAACAGCTTCGCACTCGCATAGCGTGGGTGGGATAAATTGTCAGAAGATACACGAAAAAAGGGAGAGGATCTTGGGAAGTAGAGAAGGCGGAGGGATCCAAAAAAGGCAAAATAAAGAGTAAACATCTGCAAGCAAGAGGGGGAAAGGAATTTGAAAGTAAAAAAAACGTTGTCATGTTCACTCGGTGGATAGTGTAGAGGGGAAAAAGGAATTTGAAGGTAAAAATAATAAAGGAATTGAGACAAGAAATGTGTGGGAGACTAGATGATAAAAGTAGGAAAGGGGGTGAGGTCCAGAAGGAGGTTGAAAAGTTACATAGAAATTGAGGAAAGTGGAAGAAGAAAGGAACATAGTATGGGAAAAACTAAGAAAAATAGAGAATCAACTGAGAGAAAATAAAGAACGTTGGGAAAGAGAAATAATAGTGATAAATGATAGATTAAGAGAATCAGAGGCAAGGGCTGAGGGCATGAAACAGATAGTAAGTAGCAACAAAGTAAATTAAGTTGAGGTAGGCGAGCAGATATAGGATAAAAAGGTACAAAAGAGATCACCAGAGATAAAAAGATGAATAGAAGGGGAGAAAATGAAAAAGGAAAGGGAAAGGGAAAACGTTGTGATCACGGGTGTTTAAGTAAGAATCGGAAAAGGAGAAGAAGTGGCGAAGAAGGTGATTAGTGACATCGGAACAAAAGTGAGGGTGGAAGGAGTTAGGAGAATAGGAGGGTTATAAGAAGGGGGGAAAGGTACGTTTCTGGCGAGACTAGGAAGTGGAGGAAGAAGATATAAAATATTAGGTAAAAAGAGAATGTCGAAAGAGAGAACAGAGAGGACAGAGAAAATAGAGGGAAATAAGACCTGGGAGAAGAATAGAAGGAAATGGATGATGAAGCGGGGTGCTCGGAAAGAAGAAGGAAGGGAAGCAGGGTAATAACAGGGATTGCAGAGATATGAGTAAATGGAGAAATGAGGATCTAGAAGAAGAAAAAGAAGTTTCGAAAGTCTGTCAAACAAGGTAAGGAAGGAAAAGGGACTGCGAACAGCGAATTGGTATTCAAGAAAACGTAACTTACAAAAGGCAAAAAACAGAGGTGAAGACGAGAAGAGAGATGGAAGTAAAAGAAGCTTTCTAGAATGTTCCGGGATTGAAAAATTAAAACGAAGTTTTCCAAAGGAATAGAAAAATGAGACCTAGTGATAATGAGTGAGGCATTTTTGAACGAAAAAAATGGAAGGGAATAGAAAAAAGTTACCAAGAGGATATATTTAGAAGATACAAGAATCAAGAAAGGAAAAGCAAAAGAAAGAGAGAGGCATGGGTAGCATGGTATCAGGGGTGAGAAAGGCTCTTGTGGTAAAACAGAGATCAGAAGAAGATGGCGAAACAAAGGATGGGGTCATGATGAGAAGAATCGAAGTGGGGAAAAAAGGATAGCATTAGTATGTGTTTACAGGAGTATAGAGGAAGATGAGAGATGCAAAATGTGGAGTAGTTGGATTTAAGAAAAAGGAGAGGAATTGGTATTGATTGGGGGTGACCTAAATGCATGAACTGAGGATCAGGAAAGAGAAGTATGGGTTGAAGGGTAGCAGGTGTTCGTGGGGAAATCGAAATATAGAGAAACAGATCGAGAGGGAAGGATACTTCTAAACCTGATGGAGGAGCAGGATGGTTCATTTGTAATGGAAATACAAATGAGGACAAGATTGGGTTGAGTAAGGAAGCTGATGGTGGGGATGAAAGAGAGTAACGGCATAGTCTCTGAGCAGTTTCTGGTAATAGCAAAATTGAAAAGGAGATAATAAACACTCAACACTAGAGGAGAGAAAAGTTGAGGGATTCGGACGAATAATGAAGAATGAGAATCTAAAAGGTATAGAAGGGGAAGGAGTGTACGAGGTTATGAAAAAATGGAGAGTGATTGATAAGATGAAAAATGCTGTAAGACTAAAAGGGGGAGGGAACATAGAAAGAAAGGGTTGGAGGTATTGGGAACGCAATGAAGATAAAGAGAGAATACAGGAGAGTATGAGAGAACGGAGAAGAGGGGAGATTAGCAAAACGGACTGCAATAGGAGAAAACGAGAGTATAAGGGAATGTTAAACGAGAAAAGAAAGAAGGAAAAGAAAAGGTGTATAGGAGAGATAGAAAAAACATCAAAGGAAAGAAAAGTTAGGTAAGGGAGTTAATAAATGAGGAACAAGGAGGAAGGATGGGAGTGAAAACGAATATAAAAATGAGTAAGTGGGCAGAGCACTATAAAGGATTGTTATGGGGGGAGAGGGTTCAGGGAAGAAGAAAATAATATAAGCGGAATGAGAGAAGCGGAACATAGGAATTATATGAGCAGGGAGAGTGAAGTGAACGAAGCAATGGAAATATTCAAAAGGAACAGAGCGAAAGGAAAGATCGTATTGAAAATGAAGCTCTAAAGTTTGGGGAAGGGAGGAGTAAGATAAACTAGTGTAATTTGATAAGAAGCTGAAGAGGATAGAGGAAAGGAAAACCGCACATTAATGCCTAGGAGAGATTTGATTTAGAGGGAGGAGATACAATGAGGAAAGTTAAAAATCAAGAGATGAGAACCAACGAATGAGGAAAGAATGTAGTATTGAAGAAGAGATTATAGAATGGCAGAAGATGAAACTGGTGATGACTTGGGGAGGAAAGATAGAGGAGAATCATGGAATCGCAGTACAACAAATGCACAGAAAACTTTTCTGTTCATCATTGAGCTTTTTTCTCTGATCTGACCCAAGCTAAATATCTGATTCGCACATGATCTCTTCGGAAAGAATCCACATTGAACATCTCATATCCTTTCTTTTGTTATTCCCGCGACTTTATTAGAAGTATTTCGGTAAATATTTTGACTTCAGTTCTGATGAGGCCAATCGCTCTATTATTATCACATTCGACTTCATATCACCCTTCCTTTTGGAGATTGGGACGGTTATCACCTTTTTGCAGGCATTTGGAACGTCGCTGTTCACAGCACATATATTCCAAAATTCACGCAGCCACACAAACAAATATCCATCACCGCTCAGTGAAAATCAAAAAGAGCTCTTCTTCACTCCAGACGCAGTTTCTATAGGGTTTGAAGAACTGGAGTAAATTTTTTTTAAACTTGTAAAGAATAAAAAATTTTGCGAATAAATGGTAAATAAAGTAAATAAGGAACAAGCGATAGAATTGTGAATAAGTTGTTAGCAAGAGCATAATCACAAAGGACATTTGATAATTGATTGAGAGTTGTATTTGTTTTTCAGGTATCGAAATAAACAATAAAATTGCAGCTTTTATTCCACGCCAATGTATTCTGTTTAACGTATTGAACGCAGAATTTATTAGCTTTTTAATATGCAATTTGCGACTGTACAGGAACATTTTGTCGATTTTGAGTCAGAGCAGCAATAAAAGCCGAATCTCGCACTCATCGTGGTTTCGGGTCACTGCGCAGGAAATGCTGCAATATTTCATGAAATTTTGCAAGCAGGTTTTTTGTCACAAATGCTCGTTTATTAGCTGCGTCATTTCCAGTGCGTCGATTAAGCTTAAGTGCTAAATTAAAAGCTTAGTGGTTGTATCGTAAAAAATTTAACGATTTGAGGCGAGACCTGGCGAATGATTGCAATATATAGGCTTTTAAAATACTTCATGATTATTGTCGTGATTTCTTTGTGAGTTGCATGAAAAATATTAAGTATTGTCGCAGTCTCTACACAGAAAATGTTGGCATCTTACTCTTATTATTGAAGGATGTTTTTTATCGACCACGATAACACGATAACGTTAACATCTATCCAACCAAACAACTTTTATAGGCTCAAAATTACTGGATTAGATTATTAATAAGGGAAAACGATGTGTTGTCATAGCGTCTTCTATACGCACACTACCAAAAATGTTTGTCCTGTTTAAATCACAACACGTGTATGGTAAAATCTGCAGTGATTAATGTAAGGTTCAATCTACAAGTCTGGAAATTTATGAATGTAGCAATTTCGATGATAGCACTATTATATACAGATCATTAAAAAGAAGGGTTCAATTTATTTTTTTTCAACGTCTGGAAAAAGCTTTGTTTCAATAAATGAAGGCCTATAACCTTGTAATCCGACATCTTCCAGAATAAAATTCTTTTATTCCAAATTTAAAATTTCATGAACATCAATAACGTTTCGAGAACCAGCTGGTTCTCCTCATCCGATCTATATATAAAAATATTCTTTTACAATATACATATTAAAAAGTTTGAAACACGCTTTGATAAAAACAATCCATAAAAACTAGGGAATAACAAAGTACAATACCTTGTGTTACTACGTCAAGAATCGAGACCGATCAATAGAGGTTCAGGTTTCAAAATATTTTGTAAAAAATTTTTGGCATGAATTGTAACTAAAAAGAAATAAGATGATTATTAATGACCTTATACGTAATGGGTATGTTTCTGAAAAACCCTCAACTGCACTAAATAGAACTCTATAATATTACAAATTTGTTAGAAATATTTCACCTGTTTATTCAGATTTCCAAATTATATTTCTATTGTTGATATTGTGCTGTGTATCAGTAGTTTGTAATTATGTAAAATTTAAAATTTGAACTTGGAAACGGAGCGTCTGCTCCGTTCCCATCTCGGAAACTCAATGACCATCCTCACCCCAAAAACTATTTGTACAATACAGAACTGTGTAGGTGTAGGAGGATGATATACATGGACAGAGGATGTATATAGACGTAATATCAACACTTCTTTTATATGTGTTATCCTGTACATGAAATTTGTATCATTCCAAGTCTACTTATTTCTTAAAGAATAAAATTTAATTAATCAATTCCGAATGATGAATTTAGAATTCTGTTATATAATATGTTAATAGTTCAACAATCCTGTGGTAAGATCTGCTGAAATAATCCAAATCAGAAATCAAATCCATGCTGGTATTTCCTTCTTTTTTAATGAAAACCATCTCTGCGAAGGCGCGTTTGGCTTCATTCTGTTCAATGTGTAAAATCCTAACATCATCCCATTTCATACATGTCGAATCACTTTGATGTTCCTTCATCGAATGTTGGCTTATAGACCGATGATATTTTTCATTTAGTCTGATGTTTTTCGTATGTTCCTTAACTCTAATCCGTAGCGGACGTTTCGTTTGGCCAAGATAAGTTTTCCCACATCGACAAGGTATTTTGTATACAACATTACATTGATCCAAAATATCTAGTCTCTCTTTACCCAATTTGACTATTTTATCTAGTTTTGTATCTACTCGGAAAACGAATCTAAAATTGTTAGTTTCATTCAAAAGTCTCTTAATATTCTGTGGAATTTGGCCTGAATGTGGAATGGATATTACGTGTTTCTTTTCCTGTATTACTAGATTGTTTATATTATTATTATTATCATCATTGGTGTAAACATTAGTATTTTTTTGCTGTAATTTTCCAGTTTTTGGAATTGACAGGATTATCGCAAAGAACATCAACATTACAAATAGCTTCTTGAATAAGAATAAGGACAAAATTTTAGTAACGAAAGCTGATAAGGGTAATATGACTGTGGTATTGAACCGTCAAGATTACATTTCTAAGATGAACATTATGTTGAGTGATTCAAGTACTTATAAAAAAATTAATTTCAATCCGTTACAGTTTTTACAGATCGATACTTCCAAAATGTTAGATGGATGGAGAAAAAGTGGTTTTTTACATCCTAATACGAAGAGAGCATCATTAAAAACAACTAATACTAATATCGCTAGGATTTATGGACTACCTAAGGTTCATAAAGAAAATTATCCACTTAGATCAGTAGTATCTTCAATTGGTACTCCCACATACTTCTTGGCTAAGACTTTCAGAAAAATAATTTCAGATTCTCTACCACCTTACAAATACAACATCAAAAATTCTTTGGCATTGAAAGCCAAAATCAGAAATATTACAATCCCAAATAACTACACAAGGTACTTTTCACTAAGGTTCCTCTGGATTTAATACTCAAGAGTATTGAATCCATATGGAAATTTTTCGAAAAAATACAAAAATCCTAGTCGACAGATTCAAAGAAGGTGTTTCATTCCTTATGAATAACACATATTTTAAACCTAAGGATAACTTTTACCAACAGAGTCACGGGACACCTATGGGCTCTCCAGTTTCAGCTATTTTATCAGAAATAGTTATGCAGGGCTTAGAGACAGAAGTTTTAAATAAATTTGAATTTGAAGTTCCAATTTACATCCGTTATGTTGATGATGCTTTTCTAATCATTGCGGATAATAAAGTAGCATCAGTCGTTCCATCCTTCAATTCATACCACAGCAGATAACAATTTACAGTTGAAAAAGAAATTGATGATTCTATCAGTTTTCTGAATTTAGAATTAACTAGACAAGATAACAATACCATTAAGACAAACTGGTTCCGTAAAAAAACTTATTCAGGGAGATATTTGAACTTTTTTTTTAATCACCCATTACAACACACAATTGAAGTAGTTAAAAACATAGTTGACTCAGCCATTCTTTTAGCGGACGTCTCGTTTCATTTGGGAAACATTGAACTAGTAAGAAAACTTTTGTTGCTCAAAAACTATCCTAGTGGTTCCATTTATGAACATGTTCGTAGAAGACTTTTTGAATCACAGCAAAAAAATAATAATGTTTACACAAATGATGATAATAAAAATATAAACAATCTAGTAATACAGGAAAAGAAACACGTAATATCCATTCCATATTAAGGCCAAATTTCACAGAATATTAAAAGACTTTTGAATGAAACTAACAATTTTAGAATCGTTTTTCGAGTAGACACAAAACTAGATAAAATAGTCAAATTGGATTAAGACAGACTAGATATTTTGGATCAATGTAATATTGTATACAAAATATTTTGTCGATGTGGAAAAACTCATGTTGGCCAAACGAAACGTCCGCTACGGATTAGAGTTAGGGAACATAAGAACAACATCAGACTAAATGAAAAATATCATCGGCCTATAAGCCAACATTTGACTAAGGAACATCAAAGCGATTCGACATGTACGAAATGGGATGATGTTAAAATTTTACACATTGAACAGAATGAAGCCAGACGCGCCTTCGCAGAGATGGTTTTCATTGAAAAAGAAGGAAATAACAGCATGAATTTGATTTCTGATTTAGATTATTTTAGCAGATCTTACCATAGGATTGTTGAACTATTACACAATATATAACAGAATTCCGAATTCATCATTCGATATTGATTAAATAAGTTTTATTCTTCAAGAAATAA
>WSXT02236079.1:0-15927 GCA_011762715.2 Neuroterus valhalla
TGCCAAAGGGCAATCCAATCCGATCATTCTTTCGAAAGTTATCGAGTACACAGATTACAGACTACAGACTATAGACATACAGACACCTTTGTAAAAACCATTTTTTCCGACTCAGGGGGTCTCAAAACGTGGAGATTCCATCAAATTCGCGAAGGTCAATTTTCACATAAAACCAATACCTTCTCATTCAGAATGAGAATGTAAAAATAATAAATGAAACAAAGAAAATGAAGAAATACTCAAAGGATTTTTTTCTTCTTTTGTCTGATAAAATTTCTCATCCACTTGTGAAATCCGTTCATTGATCGGAAATAAATTGACAACGTGGGTTCTGTTTTTCTGAAAATATTCAAAGTCGATTTAGTCAAAAAGCCTAGCGTTTTTTTCTCTTGATTTTTTCCAGTAAATTCTTCCCGTTGTTAAGTGTATATACTACGATAGACTCTGTCTTTTGTGCCTGCACATTGGAACGAAGAGAGAGTTTTGTTTATTTATAAAAACGAAAATTCCAGTTTTTTGTTAGAATGACACAAGATACAGAGGCAGTCAGAAAAAACATGATTGTGTCTTCAAAATGATCAGAAAAAGTATTTCCTGGCACTTTTTTCTGTTAAGCGTTATTTTTAAGGTTTTTGGTCAAATATATGTAAAATACTTTACAAATTTTTTTCTCAACAATTCATTTTTTATGATATCATATAAAATAAAGGATAACGTTTTTTAAAAGTTTCAACAACTTTTTCTCAAACTTTTTCCTTTGAAATCCGTATTTTCAAATTTTCATAATTTTTAATTGCGTAAGTATAAGAACTGTCTAAAACTTCACCACCTGAAGTCGTTAAATGGCCAATTCTCAACTCAAATCTCTTCCCAAAATCCCTGATTACCCTAACGCTCATAATAAAGCCTCCAATCAATGCCTGACGTTCTCAATCCCAATCTCTAAAATCTGTACCATCTGCAGCCGGATTTTTATTTGAAACGCTCTCATTCGTCTGATTATTTGGTCAGGAGAGTAGAAAACTGCAGGAAACCAAAGCCCCCAAGCACAGGTGCTTATAGACAAACAAGTTTGGATGCAGACATTCGATAATATCAAGTGCCCACGTTTATCCTCAGCATCAAACTTTCCGCTCGACAGTAGTTAAACGGAGTGAAAAAAAACACGACTAAGCGGATACCCCGATCACCCATCCGAGCGCTGGCCTCTTCTGTCTATGCTCAACATTGGAAATCTTAACGTGTCAAAAATCACCACTCAGCTACTGCCCTTGGCTTCTATTTTCAACGTTTGAAATTGAAAATTCGTGATATATTTACTTTTTCAAACTCGAGTTTACCGTAACTGTTATCAAATTGCCAAAATTAAATAATTAGAAAGAGATTATCATTTACAGTAGTCAATTCAATTTAAATTTCTTAATGTGGTAATAGATTGAATTTACTTCCCTTTGTCACTCGTTTTTTACACTTTTCTTGCAGTGATATCACTACAGGTACCCTACAAACACACCTTTAATGTGCTACCTAATATTTATGGTTGACCCTCAACTTTGAATTCCTAAATTTAAATGATTATTTCCATTAATTTCTCATTTACTGTTCCCCTTTGAACGCTCAAATTTCGAAATTTCTTCATTTTAAATGTAGCCATTAATAAATGATTCCATTGAAAGAATTCTGGTTTGCCTTTTTATAAATTTTATATAAAATAAAAAAATCTGAAATATGTTAAAAAATCAAAATGCAGACAAGTCTTTGTCTATTATGGTAAAATGAAGGCAATCAGATCTATTTGTTCAAGAATCAAATGCGAAGTCAGCAAGGAAAGCATTCACACAGCACCAAGTAGCTCTATGGAAGGCGCTCTTATCATAATAAGCAAGTTTTTATGAAAAAGGACCACCTGACAAAGTGACAAGCAGGTGGGTTCTTATCAGGAGGGTTAGAGGTCAGGTCCTGCTATTACTTCAGCCGCCCCTGACATGGATTCTCTGTTCGTTGGTGCAAGTGAGAAGGTCAGCCAAAGAGGTAGACAGACAGTCTCTTGTGTGCGGACTGCACTGCGTGAGAAGGGGCAAAGGCGCGGCGATGATGGCGCGTCTGCAGTGGAGTAAGGGGAATATGGCCGCCGCGAAGGGGAAGTAGACAGACATGTACAGTTTACGGAGATTCCTCGTTGCCACCAGCGGTGAACACATGCTCATGAACTCCTTCATGTACACACCCCATTTCCTCTGAATGTGTGCGCAAAACATAGCCTCTCTTTTCCTCTCCAATACATGTAATCGCATACAGTTTCAGCGAAGGCTCGCCAGCCTCTCCACATTCAAACCCTCGCTTCGGCTTTATGACCTCATACACATGAGCAGACACATATTGCGTATGCCTCCTCAATACTATCACAATTTTTCCTTATCCATGAGCACCTTCGCAATACACTCGTGTGTATGCGAGAGATACCGTGAGCACACACGACTCGGAAAATAGCGTGCGGTCGCGCATATCAGGGCATGATCTCAGGGCTATGCTGCGTTAGCATTGTGTATCCTGCATCGCGCGAAGTGGACGTTTACTTCGCATTTCGACTTGATTTGGCGGTAAAAAAATATGCGTAAACTTGCGACTAGTGGTTCGTCGTCGTTTTTGTCGTCGTCTTCGTCATCGTCGTTGGTCCGTGCGTGCTCGATCGATACGCCATTGCGGCGCAGCGTGCCAAGTAAATCGGTCGTCTGACGGTGGTGGTGGTGACGGAGGTGTGATATCTGTCAAGCAAGAACGTCGCGGAAGGTATCAACAACAAGAAAAAAACAAATCTCCAGGTTGAACAAAAGGCCTACAATCTTAAAGCAAAGAGTGTGAATTCAAGCGAACGGGATGACTTGGAAAAAGGATTCAAATCACGACCCGGGGTTATAGAGGGACATGTGTTTCGCTGATCGCCACTCGGACCCACTCGGGCCAGGCCACCGACCCGTACCCGTGACCGAGCCCTGCATTTTGGGTCGTGTGCGTGAGATGTTACCAGGCCCTGCTTGGCTGTAACAAATGTGTTCGAGTTCCTGGTTGTGTGAAAAGTGTCCAGGCAGCGGCAGGCCCCTGTTAGTGATATGTGACCAGGCCTCTCTTGTGTGATTGTGATTCGAGCGAGCGCTTGCGTTTCCTCATCGCGGCCGCCACCTTCGACCTTCGGGGACGCGTCGGGGCGACGTCGTTTGACTGATAAGTACCAGTTACAAGTGTCATATGCCTGGTAACGATGTTGCGGTGGTGCGACGGCTGCGTCGCGACGTCGACGGCGACGCGACAGCGGGGTCAGACTTAGGATAGCAAAAAAGATAGTGATTCGTTCAGTTAGAGTCGATCGCTCCGAATTGCATGAGGAACGGGGGTCGTCGATGAGATGGACCGGGTTTATCTCTGCTTTCCGCGAAAGGAGTGAGCGCGTGTGCAAATCGTGAGCTAGCCAACTTCTGTGTCAACTCTGGGCTTTTGTGTCAAATCCTGGAGTGAATAATGGAGACGCTACTACCAGGGAAGACAAACAGCCAGAGTTATAATCCTCAGCTCAAAACGGTGTTGAAGACCTATCAGCTATCTGCCGTAAAGAGTCTCCAGGGTCCGAGTTCTGCGCTCCTGGGCATGGAATGCAAAAACCTGCTCCAGGAACAAGGTTTCCGATTCTCTCCTCCTAATGGTCCAGATTCGATTTCAGAATGTGGGAAGACGATAATAAAAGATCGGAAATCACCAGTACCAGGTTTGTGCAAAAATCCTATAGTGGGGCGACTCGACGATTCTGACGACGATCCCCCGGAAAGAATTAAAGTCCCAGGGGAGAAGCGGGAACTTGAGTTTCCGATTCCGATATTGACAGCTCCTGATCAGAGCTGCTCGGAGAGATGCGAAACCCTGCTTGAAGGGGAGAGGATATCGTGCTTTGTTGTGGGTGGAGAAAGGAGGTTATGTCTGCCGCAGATACTGAACACCGTTCTGCAAGATTTTTTGTTGCAGCAGATTAATCAAGTTTGTGACGAATTGCAAATTTATTGTTCAAGGTGCACGAGGGATCAGTTGGAAGAACTTAAGTTGTCGGGGATTTTGCCGAGAAATGCACCTTCATGTGGGCTCATTACGCAGACTGATGCTGAAAGATTGGTCAGTGCACTGTTATCGAGAGCAGAACCCTGTTTGGCGATTCCAATTCAGGAACATGAATTGGAGGAAAAGGAACTTCATAAAAAGGAAATTGATGAGGATTGTGTGTCGAGATTCAAAGTGTATCATGAGTGCTTTGGGAAGTGCAAAGGGATCTTTGATGCGAACTTGTTTCTTACGGAGGACTCTGCTTGTATTGAGTGTTTGGAGTGCGGGTTAAGGTTTTCGCCTGCAAGGTTTGTCAGGCATGCCCATCGGTCCCTGGAGAATCGGACGTGTCATTGGGGATTTGATTCGTCAAATTGGAGATCATACCTTCTGCTTTCGAGGGACCAGGGGCATTACAATAAAGTCGTTAATTTCTTTCAGGATCTGAAAGAAAGGCATTTGGTTCCGAACTCTAAACGAAAATTTGAGGTAAGTTTACTCGTTGTTTGAATCAGATTCTTTGCACAGTGAAGGAAAAAAGAGATGTTTACAGAAATGACTAGTGAGAATATATACTAAGTGTACGAATGCTTCAAAGTTCAACATTTGTATGATTTTAGTATTTTGGTGCTTCAGTTCAAAGTTAATCGACCAGTCTATCTAAGATCTCCATTTTCCAAACTTCAAATATATGAAAGTACAGTCAATACTACAGTTTGGAATTGTGTTCAATCGATGTAGTAATTTTAAATATTATTAAGTGAGTGTCTATGTGTACCCGAAAAATTCGGCTATTTGCACCGAAATTTCGTACACGTAGTCACGGCCTTTTATTGACATTCATGTTTAAATTCGAAGGCATGTACATTTTTTTATTTTTTATTCAACAGTTAATCATAAACAAATATGAAATGGAAATTTTGAGCAAGAGGTAGTATTAATTGTTTAATTGTCAACATTCGAGTTGCAAATTATACCTTTACTATTTCTTTATTGACAATTGTATAGTTTTGAAGTTTTTTAGTTTAAAAGTCATAGATTATGGAGGTTCTAACTTGGAAATTCTGAATTTTAAAAACGGTTTAATATTGAAAACTTCAACATTTCTTTTTCGGACAGAATTACAATGTAAACTTCTCAAACCTCAATTGCTGAAGTACGAAATCTTTTTATTTCGGAGAACTCCCCTTTCTGTATTGTTCATTTTTAACGCTCTATTTCTAAATTATTCATGTTATGCTAAAGATTATAAACTACTGCGGAGATCACTTAATATTATCCCATTGAAAAAATATCACACAAAAAATCAAATAATTTTATCAAATCAGACTAAACAAGGAATTAACGATCTCCAGACGCATTACTAAAAAGTATAATATTTGAATAAAGCAGAGAAAGATCTTAAGTTTGATTCCAGCATGTTGACTTCTTCAACAAATATTTAAAAAAGTTTGCCATGCTTCTCCGCGTGTAAAGCTGGATAGAATAGTCTCCAATGACGAATGTGAGATCTAAATATAAAGTAAACGGTTAAGAGCATAAACGTCTATCTAAAAAATATGAATTCATATTTCGATTTTCCCTAGCCTGTTAATTTGTTTGCTATATTATCGCCTTTAAGTTGACCCTACATGACCTTATTTTCAATCGAGAGTTTAGATTTTTTTTCACTTGATATCGGTTCTAAGTAATGCAATTTTGAACAAAGTAAATTTGAAATTGTAAGTTTTAATTATTCAATTTCGAAAATTGTAAATTTTGATTTTACAATTTTAGACTCTACTTTGGGTATGATATGCTCCTCTAGAATCTGAAACTTATTTCTTTCTATTCAATAATGTACAATTTGAAGCTTTTTACATTGACATTTCTGGAATTTTTAACGCTTTTAGTTTGATACACGACTTGCTCTTAGTTTGTAATTATTACATTTGTTTTTCATGTTTTGACTGTCTAATTTGCAGGAAAAACATAAATAACCGGAGTCATGTTTTGAAAACTAGCAAGAAGAATTTTTTTCTGAAATTAGAGTGGGTACAATTCAGCAATGTGAATGCACTCTTTCAAGTTTTTGAAATTTTGAATAGACAAATCTTTAAGCACTTCCTTTGAGCTTCGAATGCAGCTAATTTTAAATATATTTCAATGTATTCATAATTCAATCAAAAATGTATTAAACTTGTTAATAATACATTTTCTCATCTGTAACAATGAATTTGCATTGCATTGCATTTGTAAATTTTATTCGTAACATAATTCAATGAGGATAAAATTGATATCAAATCTTTTTTTTTCAAAAGTTCCAAATTGTAGAAATAAAAGAATGATTAAGTACTGTTGAGGAACAAAATTGAAGTAGATTTAATCAATATGGCCGCCGATATAAATTGTTTGTTTCAAGTTTCTTTAATTAAATAAGAGTGTTTCCCTGCTTTTCTTAAAGATGTTTGTCTTTGTCTAGAGTCTAGAGTAGTATTTCGTTTTTATCTCAGAGCTGCAGACGGGTATGATAACTGATAAAGATAAGCCAGCGTTAACCTAACATAACATTTTTAAAGCGCTTCATAATTATCTTTTTGTCTTGATAACGTAATGTGGTTGCCAGGAATGTCTCTAATTTACGCTCAACAAATAATGCGATGAAATGGTCACTTAAGTAATTGCTGTGGGGTATATATGTATGGCAATAAAAATCTGGCATAATAAAACATGAATGATGCATAGTAATATTGTAACTTTTGGTCTCCTGAGCCTGTTTTCACATTTTTTATTTGAAGGACGGAACTGAAATACAAGTTGTCATAATTTAAAAATGGTTTCGAATGATATCGTTTGTGACTTACGTTTTTGCTAAGTACTTGATAATCTTGATTCGTATTCTCAAACCGAAATTTCAATTTTATGGTTTTAAGAACGTCATTTGACGCAAAGTGTGTATAGTCACTCTTTTATTAGAAACATTATTTGAATGCTGTTAAAGGCTTGTGGATAAGGAAAAGAAATTGTTATGTTGGAATATTATTTTTAGAAATTGAACAAAAAACATTTTTCAGAATTATTGAAAGAAAAAAATGGACAAATATCACATCTTCAGCAGTGTTGCGAACTATATTGTTCAAATAATTTAAATTGGTATATTAGGAGTTTGGAAAAAGTATGTTTAGTGATAAGTACATTACTATTATATTTTTTGACCATATTTTTATTGAAATTACTCCTTTTCAGTTCCGGTACGAACATGAGAAGCTGTCCAAGAAATTGAAAAAGGACATAGCCAAGGAAGAATTTCCTGGAGGAGTTTATAACGGAAATGGACTAGGATTATATCATCCTGTTTCAACAGTAGCTAGTGCGAATGATCCGTACCTTCAAATGCAATGGGCTGTTTTCGAATTAGCTGCGAGAGGAGCATCTGCTTTTAGGCCCTGGAATGCTCCAGGCGCATGTAAACTTAGGGAAAGGTAAAATATATCTTTTTAGTTTATCGAAAACTAGTTGTGGTACTTTTACAGCTATCAACTTGACATGGAAGAAATTTTTTAGTTCCAAAATTTGAAGAATAGAACAAGCAGTATATTTTACTTCATTACAATAAAATTTATTATTTGAAGGTGAATAACTTTCGCAATTTGTACACGTCAATTATTGCAAGAACTACTGCGCGATAAGAGATTTCAAATTTTAACTCATCTAATCTATAGGCTATATTATCCAAATATATAGATCGATTTCAATCGAAATTCCAAAATTGTGCAATTGTTGATACACTGGAGTCTCGATTTATGGCCGGCTTCGGGTATGGTCTGAAATGGCTTTGTCTAAAAAGCGATCAATGTCCAAAGTAAACAGTCAGGGCCGTACAAATAATTTCCAATTGGAATGCGTAATATTATTGTTCTGTATTTTGTACAAATGCAGATTTTTTTATCATAAAGGATTGACTTCTTTTTGATAATAAAGACTAATTAATGAACAGATAATTTTTCGGGCGTGCTCAAAAAGAAATACGAAGTATGCAGGCTGAACACTGATAAACATCACGCTTCCGTAAACCCTCCTGCTCGTCTGCATGGATCCCCTTACCTAGGATCGAGATTCTTGGAAGGACATGAACTAATGGGACAAAAAGGGAGATTCCAGTGTGCTTGCAATCGTTGTACAGGAACCCAACTTAATGCTTTCCTTCTGTTTTTTTTGTCTGTTTCAAAAATCACTGAATTCCGATATAAATAGTGAAGTAGTAATTTCTTTCATATACTTCGGATACATATGAATAGTCATTTATTTCATATTCTTCAATACCAAATTAATATTTGCATAGAAAGCCAGCGGATTTCAAAAATGGACAAATGAAATCAGGAGGAAGGTATTATATTGATTACTGTATTTAGAACTCGGACTCACACTACCAGTGACGCTATTGATACTCTTTTCTTAGCGATGTTTAAAAGCGACTGTGGGTTAATTGAACAGGTTTTCATATTATTTCAAGAACATAAAATATCCAATTGGAAGCTTTGACAATTAAAAAAGCCCAAAACTGAACATTTTCGAAACAAATGAGTTCCATATTCAACATAATTTGAATGTTGGGCTTTAGGAATAAACGTTAAATAAAAGAATTTGTCTCTTATTAGTACTATATATTAGTACTAATAAGTACTATATATTAGTAGTATTAGTATCTCTTATTAGTATTTTATGCTAAAGAAAGAAAATTCAAGTAAAGTTACCACATATTGTTTATTATCTTATTCATTTTCATAAGGGATATCGGTAAGCATTTTTTTCTGTACTTAGAGCTCTTCGTTAGAAAACAAAAATATTCGAAATTGAAGTTCCATCTAAAACTTGTACTCTGTGTTCCTATAGAAATACATTTTTTTTACTCTAACCTCAAAATCTCAACTTTGAGATGATTTTTTCAGCTCTCATGTTATAAAATGGTTCGATATTTCTTTTTTCCATCTTCAAAGTGAGTCCGAGTTCTGTGTTCTTCGAAATTCAAAGATATGCATCTCTAAGAATAATATATTTTTTGTCATAAATGTGAACAATAACCAACTGCTTTTTGAAATTATATTTAGTTCACCACTGGTGCCTGCGTATCTCAGCAGAGGACCGCCAGTGCTGCAACATCCGGAACGAGTGGTGCCTCTCTCCGAGTGTGAGCGCTTTGAGCCTCATTACCAGCCTAATGTTGCACTTGCACCAATTCCAGCACCACCAGTGCCACTCATTCCTGTTCCTCCGCTTCCTCATCATCGCCGACAGCACCACGAGCGCCGACGTCACAATCATCGATCACCAAGTCCGAACGAAAAATCGGAACCTTTCCCGGTGAGCGTTAAGATTGAAAAGTCATCCTCCCCAATACCACCCTCAGTTCCTGCGTTCGTTCCAATAGTTGTACCTCCTGTTGAAGGAACTCAGGAGGAGGTTTTGAGTGGGCTTCGAAACGAAGAAAAAATTTCAGGGGAACGTGAGGAAGAAGAAAGCACCACCGTTACTTCGTCGACCGTTAATGTGGAACCAGTACCTCCGGAAGTGGGAACTTCCTCCTCCCCGGAAGTGGAACCTAATTCCAACGGATCAACGGCTATAGAGTTGGAGAAACGACTCATAGGTTTAGACATACCTGCGGAAGTTCTTGAGCTTATAAAACGCCTCGCTTCTGAAAATGCACTCTTGCGAAAAAGTCGACTTTCGGATTCACGAGAAATCGCAAGGTTACGCAGCCTATTGCAAATTAAAGAAGCACAGACTGCGGGCGAAGTTGAGATTAAGAAGGGAATTTCTGCTACAAACGAGAGTGCAGCCGATAGCACTGAAGGTAACGAGAAGTCCGAGGAAGCTTCTGTACCTCCGGAGAAAAAAGCACTAGAGCCCGATGTCTCAAAAGAGAATGAGGATTAGAACTCTTTTAATAGACAATAGAAAATGTCGACAGTTTCTATCTAATACTCAATGGTTCTGAAATTTGTTTGGGAAGAATTTGTTTCGTTTTAAATGTAACAAGAAGATAAAAAGGAGAAAGAGCAGAAGAGCCAGTAGGCAGACATTTTCGATGCATTCTATTGTTCGATAGGACAAACAACTGCTCAGCAATAATCGCGGCGCTTATCTCTCGTTCGGATAAGTGTGCACTGAATTTCGCGCTAGAGGTATTAATGATATAACGATTCTAAATAAATGAGAACTCTCTTGGTTATGTGATAAATGAAGAGCCTTTAACATTATGACGGTTAATTCAGAGTTCTTACTGTAAGTAAACTTTATCGACGGTTTTGTTTTTAACCCATTGTAGATATTGTACAATACAGAGAAAAAAAGATTAATTAGTTATTAAAAGAGATATTACCAGGCCAAGAAAACAGAACGCGAAGGGTCGAATGAGCGGTCGCTAGAGTACTCGATATGAAATATCGAGTAAGCCAGCGCGTTTTCCTTTTGAAGGTGATACGTTCGAACAGAGAGAAGATTAGGTTACTTTCCATTAACCTCTTCGGATCATAATCGCATCCTGTATATACCGTACACATTCTTTCGTCAGATATATCTATAACAATAATATAACGATATGCGAATTATTGCAAAAGTACAAAAAACCCTAGGTGCTATGTTGTTACGCTAGGTTTCGAGCAGAGCTTCATGTATTCCAACAGCTCGTTGAAAATGTGTCGTGAGAAAGCATCGAAAGCATTACACTTGGCATAATTTCGTTCCAAATTTTGCATAAACGGGCCGAATTGACGCCGATATCTGAAAATAAGAAATCGGTTTCGCCAACGCAATGATTGGCAAGGAACAAGAAACCTTGTTATCGACTGAATTAATACGGAATAATCAAAACGATTTGCAGGAATGCAAAGCATCGACGTAATTTTTTTTCATAGATTTCTAAGTGTTCATTAGTCAAAACATTCCTATTAATCAAAAAATCAAAACTTTAAATGTCATTTGAAAAAGGCCAAAAGCATTAAAATTCTGAGTTAGGACATGAAAATTTGAAAGAATAAAAAGTATAATTGAGCTATTCTCCAGAAAAAAACAACCTAAGGCGACTTCGGTGCTTTTGGTGGTGGTGTCGGAACACAGACCGCATGCTAGCTTCTCCATGTCGCTATGATTTTGAGTATTAGGAAGAAATAGGGTAATAATTGAGTAAAGTTTGGGTGGAGATGGGATGGGGGAGTACAGTGAGATACAAAGAATGTTAAAAAGTGTTTGAAATATGATTGAAAATGTTGAACACCGGACAAAAAAAATGTCAGTATAAAGTACAAAAATAAATCGGAAATAGGAGTAGAGAGGAGTGGTCTCTGACAAAACTGCGTTAACATTTTATTTTGTCAAAATTGTTAAATAGTTTGAATATTCGATTATATAGTTTTATTTCATTTTCTGAGAGTGGTTCTTCCTATAGTAAATGTTGGATGTTTTTCAAAAGTATTTAGGTTTGTTGAAATTTATTTTGAAAAGTTGCTGTTGTAATTTTGTCCTTAAACCTAAGTCAACTTAGATGGCTTTTCTAAAAAAGAGCTCAGTTACCAAACCGGGGAAACGAAAAATTGATAGGGAGAAAACCTCAATTACCAGGAATTTTACAAAAATCCGCCTGATAGACATTCTGTCTTCCACTATCTGTATTTAAAATTATCTTCTATTATTGAACTGGTCTACGTTAAAATGAATTTTGTAATAAAAAGCTTTGCCAATCATTGCCTTGGGTGACGGAACCAACCGCGAGTACAAGAAGATAGTCAATACTCGATTTTTATGGATACATTGAGATGTGAACCTTGAAGTGGATATTTAGCAAAATGACAGTTTCCCTTTACTCAAGTCAAACTGTACTATTCTGTAGCTGATACCGTACATATTAGTAATAATAAAACGATTATTGATAGACTCTTTAAGTCGTGTGTATTCATATCTGCATTGTACAATAAAAGAACAGTTAACAGTGCCCGTATGTGTATTCGAATCGCACATTTACTCAAACGCGTGTAGAGGCTGCTTAGAAGATCTCTCATCACTATTTATAAAATTCCGAAGTATGTACGTTCATTGCATTTGACTTCCGCTTCCAGAGGCGTCATAATTGTCACTGGCTTTCGATTTGATTGCATCGAAATATCTCGGTTGCAAGTAAAACAAGCACGTATCTCGAATGACAGATTTTCAAAGCAATCTAGTAGAACCTGGACATAATAATTAACAATATAACATAGGCGCATACAATCATCATTACGTTCTGTATAATCGACTTCGTACGACATACACACTTTACGATAGATAATTACAATATTGTAACAATCACACCTAAGATAGAGAATGTCATAGTCTACGTTTTTCATACACACTCAGTTATATTCAACTAGGATATGTACGAGTTTATTAATACATTATTATATGTACCTTACGTACTACTCCGTTTTAGAATACATTCGAGATCCACGAGCGAACGAAAAAGTTTTATTCAATCCTTCGAAATGCCAATGACTCGAGACGAATTCCATTCATTTTCAGTGTCCAATTTATGTAGCGAAATATTGTACTCTCGACCATGTAATGTGTGATGAACGGAAACTAAGACACGTGTCCGATGTGCACATGATATCGATTTTTAATTCCTTTGTTCTTTTTGTTTTCGAGGACTTTGTTCCCACACTGGGTGTCTATCTGTTAAATTATTATTTATTTATTTTTACGATGCTTGACGTAGGAAGTATTATTTGACGAGAGAAGATGAAAAAAAATGGCTTTAAAATTAAATTTTTTCGACGCTTTATTACATGTGTAATTTATATTATTTAAATTATCGATCATTTCAAAATCCGACCGCTTTTCATTAAACTTCTGACCTTTTGGATTTCAAAGACTTGAATGTCGATTTGATGAAGTTTCATGTGCTTCAAGTTCTGAAAGTTTAAACGAACGAAATTTGTTGGTGATGGCTTTGTAAACTAAAAACAGTGCTGAAGTGTTTATTTATTTATGTTGCTAATAATGTATAATTAATAGGAACTCACCATACATTACTTAAAATTTTGGTTGGAACAATATTTTTGGATAAAACAGAATTGAAAAATGTTTTTCGTTCATTTGAACGTTCAGAACGTTAGCAACATGAAGTTTCTATACCTGCTATTTGAAAATTGGTCGATTTCGATTTATTAGATTACATTGTTTCAAATTGAAAAACGCATAATATTTTCGGACATAATATATTCAGAGAGTGTGTACAAACATGAAAAAAGAATATTTAAGTGAGTATTGGAGAGGACATCCGTTATGTATATTTTAAAAAAATTGCATAATAAATGATGGACACCCATTTTGGAAAAGGATGTATTTTATAGTCGAAGTTCCTCGAAAAAAATGAATCAATAATCTCAGTTTTTCAGCCTAACGTTTTTGAATGTATTACACGTAAGAAGCATTATCTACCGCGACTTATACTGTAGATATATAAACATTGTTAAAGAAAATAAACTATTGAATACAGTCGGTAGACGATAACTCGTTACACTGTTCGAGACATCGTGTGTAGTTTCCAAATTGTTTGATTTGTGGTGGATTAGTTCCACTGAGACTTGTACTACGTAGGAAAGGTTGCTTTAATTTGATTTGAAACTCAAGTCTGTCTTTAAATTATTACTTAACATTAGTACCTGCAATTGGCGAGAATGCCTACAAATTTGTGATGAAAGTTTTTATAATGCATAATATGTATGAAAATGTAATCGCATACAAAAATCTAGTGCAAATAATTATTCTTAATTACTACATGTAACCAGTGATTCTAACTTATAAATCCTTAAGTTATGTACATCTTTTTATTATGCGTAGCTTGTTTCAGTTGTCATTTCGATACTTGGAGTATCTCTAGGTAGATAAGGAGTACCTACTCGTAAATGTTGCGCAATTGTCAATAGTTTATTTTCTTATTAAATTGCACATATATATTTATTTCGTCTTTCAATAAACATTGAATCAGGTTCATCAGAGGAGCGTTATATTGTTTTTTTTTTTCTATTTTATACCAATTAGTTAAAACTCTATTGTCATAGAAAACATAAAAGCGTCATTGAATACAAAGTGCAGAGTAGAAGTATAAAATTCCAAGCCTTAGTTTCATCAACCTATTCAAGACAATTCTCTTTAGTTCTCTTAAGCATATGTTCGAAATTTCGCGAAAATATTTTTTGACATTTTAGAGAATAACAAGTGTTTTTTGTTTAATCCTACCAAAATGAAATTCTTGAATGAATGCGTCATTAGAATTTGATCAGTTTTTTTTACTACAGGTCATTTTTCAAATGATTATTTCAAAAAAGAGTGTGTTAAATATTATTGGCTCAAATGAATATTACTCAAAGATTAGCAAATAAACAGCATTACTCTAAGCGTATCTACCTATATCGTCTGGGTTTGTTCCATTGATTTTTTCTAAATTTGGTTTATCTATTTCTGATCGTATTATTAATTTGCTCAGCTACTGCTACATCTATTCATGATTTATGGAGCTTTTTTTACTGACACTGTCACAAGTAATATTGATTTACCCTTGCGAAGAAACAGGAGAATCAGTATCCCCATTTAATGAGTTTCCCACAATTTGTTCGTGGTTATAGGAATGAGTAAGATTGGAATATTGAAAGAATTATTGCACAATGCAGAGAAACTATAAATGAATTATTAATTTACAGACCACTCATAAGAAAGTAAACAAAAATCGTGAGATTTATAAGATCAAATCATATTCTAAAGAAGCACTGCTTAACAATGCATGAAGGAACATAAATCCTATTATTATTTTTTATGAAATATATGTATAAAAATCTGCCCGCTTCGCGAGCACATTCTCATCGCTCGGAAGTTCGAGCGCGTCTGCCAGATTTCGCGCTTATTAATGTATTACACACTCGCGCTTGGCACACGAAGAAAATGTTCATAGTAGCCCTTCTGAACAATCTAGTAGGGCTCAGACATTACGACTCTCTGGTAACGTTTAATATTTATTTTAAAAACCTCTATAATCCGGAATGTAACGATCACATAAGTCGAAGCGGACGCACTCCAACTTTGATAATCGTTTCAATCCAGACATGAATCATTACAGATCAGAATATAGAGATTTTAGGAATAAATGTTTGAAGTTACCTCTCTCTTCTGTCATTTTAATAATTATGCAGATTCGAATGTAAGTTTAGTTAAACCATATCTTTGAGATCCAAGTTCTATGGTTAAAACCAAAACCACGAGTCCTACCAAAAAATGATTTGGAGACAATTTGTAGGTCTTTTAGAAAGCTGTAGGTCATCATTGAGACATTTTCGCATACTTTGTTCTGTTAGGTTGAAAGTTTGATATTTCATTTATTTCATACCATTTTTTATGGTTAAGCCAAAACTACAAGTCGTATCACCAAATGGTCTAGGGAAAATATGTAGGTCTGCTGAAAAGCTACAATTTATCTGCCTAATGTTTTTAGATATCTTACTACGTCGTTTGGCATCAAATTAGAATTTATGATAACATTTTCGATGGGTGAAACCAGAACCGCTGTTCAAGTAAAGCTGATTAACGAACTTATCCTTCATTTTGAAGCCCCTAACAAGTGTACCATAGACCGATTTGTATCGTTCATTTTTTCGGGAGTTATTGTGTTTACCTACGGCCGGACGGACATACAGACCAACAAACAGACACTATCGCCAAGAACTGTTTTTCGGCTTCAGAAGGTCTCGAAACGTGGATTATTATTATTATTATTATTATTTATCAGCATTTGGAACTCGAAAGTTCATTGCCTCATCTACCCGAGACCGCCAC
>WSXT02236090.1:0-15927 GCA_011762715.2 Neuroterus valhalla
AATATACTTTGAAATGAACATCGCGGGGTTGGCATACGCAGCGCGCAGGGGGGCACGGCCCCTCTAGTATATATATATATATATACATCAAAATCTTCCTCTGGGATCCTGTATGATTTCGGCGCAATTCTAATTTTCCAAAAGCTTGATGTCATTGAACAAATTTCAAGAGAATTTGATGATTCGAAGTTATTTTCAATCATTTTGAAGACTTCAATGCATTTAGAGAAATATTAATAACGAGGGGTGTCGAAGAATTTTGCAGAAGTCGAAGAGGTCTTGAGGAACTGTCAGAGCTTTGTACCATGTAACTAATAAATATGCTGAATTTTTTCGAGGGTCTACATATGAAATTTAGGACCGCATTCCAGATACGAAATTTATCGTAAAATGTGAAAATCTCGGACGCAGAAATACAGAAAATTATCATACCAAGAAAGAGAAGAAGGAAAGTTTATGGTTTCTTGCATGCAAAATTTATTAGGAACATCATATAGGTATCGAGACAGACATTCTATTAATTCAAATAAAATAAGGCCCCTATTCTTTTGAACCCTGAATATATATAAATGTCAGTATTCATAAATGTTCGAAACAATTGAGTTCTCTGGTATTCCCTTGCAATTCTATAAATAGCGAGGGAATTCCTAGAACTAATATGAAATTCTGTAAAATCTCTCGAAATCTCTCGAAATTCCGTCATGTTTCTAAAGATAGAGTATATTTACGCAATCCTCGGGATGTATGGAAACATATGCGAGAACAATAAAACCTGAAACTTCTTTATCAGGCTCGCCCTGAAGTAGTAACTCAACGTTCACCAAACGTCGGCAATATTCTTGCAATTAGCGTACATGATCGAAACCCGGAATAACTCCTCCCACTATAATGAAACAAAAAATGAATTTACGAAGATAATGTTGAACGTAGCCGTTCCTTCTCTAATGGATTAAATAATAACAATGACGATTGATTGAATTTTCAGCCAAATTTAACTAGAAAATGAATTCAACCAAATTTTTAAATTCTAAACTCAACATTCAAGTATTTACTCAAAAAATTCATTTTGAACTGAGTAGTTAAACTTCCAAATAAGTATCAAAACATAAATATAATAAACACTATATTCAATATTGTTGTCAATTGTCTTTTTATCTTGGTGTTCAAAACAATGGTCCTTCAAGCCGGATTTTTCGATTAATTATTTCAATTATTGTGTGAGGACTATTCGCACATATGAATATTTGTGGCAGGATTACCAGTCAGCCGCTTCTATGGATTTTCAAAAGATTTGTGGAAGTAAATTCATGTGTCTTTGTGAATGTTTTTGATCAATAAATGGATGAATTCGTTCAATCCAGGACGAATTTTCCTGATTCTTCAGAAAGGTTTCAAGAACTCAGACTTTCAGACTTTATTCGGTTTCGAGAAGTGAATCATGAGTCATTCGATGCGGTACCATGAATTCTAAGATTGAAAATATCACTTCGACCTCTGAAGATAATTTCTACAAAACTGGAGTTTATCGACCTGTTGCTTATTTGAGTTAGGATAATCTTTCTTTCATTGTCGATCTTTTTTCATTTATTTTGAATTATTTCAATTGAATTTTTCAAGGATAGAATTTGTGGACTATTATTTCAATTGTGGATTCATGTCTGTCAACGCGATGTTTATTTTAATTGCTTCTTGGAGCAAACCGAGCCTTTACGTTGGTGAATGATCCAGCTCCACAATTTCCTGGATTATCGTAACGATCAATGCCAAAGATTGAATTGCCTAAATTCTCTGTCAATTACATGGGGTGGGAAAATTTAAAGGATTTGTTTACATTCTTCGTCCATTCAAATCCTGGAGTCTCGTTAGTGGAAAAACTTCATCATTCGAAATCCAGTCTCACATGTGATGCAGCTTGAATACTTCATCGTATTTCGGTAACTCAAGGCAATTACCATCGTTGCTTTGAGAACAGAAAAGTTCTTATCAACTCTCATTTTGCTGAGATTTTTCCAATCAGCCAATGAAAGTTGAGTCTTCGATTGTTCTGAAGGAAGTTTATAATGCAACGGTTGATAACACTGAAGCCTTATCTGCCTTGGAAGAACCAGTCTACAAATTCGTCGTCACGGTTGGTATATATTACCGTAGAGAAGTTGGATTGTCAGTCTCGCCACGATCGGGAAACCTTTCTCGCAAATTCTACGAACCCTCCAACGTTCACCAACTGAAAACTTTTTTACAAACTAGGATTCAGACCTTGGAAGTTTAGCATTCTACTCTAAATCAAGTTGATCAGTCTTCATGCCAGCAATCCTTCAAGAGTCAATTTCAAAACAAAAATTTAGAAAGTCCACGAAGTCATCAAACTCTGCGACAGCCAACGTAAACACAGTTACAGAGCAGCTAGTAAACGAACAACCCTCTAAGAAACAGCTTACGCAGAAGCCTTTTCAGAAAAGAAAATGTTTTTTGTTGTGAACTTCATTATCTAATGTCGTGTCCACATTTTAAGAGTCGGTCTATAGCAGAAAAGCAAGAGTTTATTTTGCAGCGGAAATTATGTTCGAATTGTCTAGGGTCTCATCCGCTCCCAAATTGTGCTTCAAAGAATGTATGCCAGATATGTCAAATGAAGCATCATATGATACTTCATGATCCATCGTCAAGCTTTGGCCAGTCTTCTTCGATGATACAAACTAAAGTGATAATGCCTTCTTAAGCACAATCTGTTAATGCTGTTTCTGTGATGCAGATTTTACAAAACAAATCACCATTGGTTCTGTCCCCAACGTCAATGGTCAACGTGACTGCATGATGTGGTCATGGAAAGTATGTTCTAGAATTTATTGATCAAGTCTCAGAGGTGTCCTTAATCTCTGAGACCCTTGCTCAAAGTCTTAAACTCCCTCGTATCAGGGGTCCTGTGGTTCTTTTAGGCGTAGGAGAGAGTAATTCGGGAACATCTCGTGGATCAATCAACGTCGTTGTGTCACCAAGGTTTGAGTCGAGTTTCAAACTTCAACTACAGACTCTTGTTCTTCCGAAGTTGATTTATGAACTCCCAGAGCACCAAATTAATCTTGAGGATTGGCCTCATCTTACTTCTCTTCAATTAGCTGATCCGAACTTCGGTGAGAGTACTCCGATTGATCTTGTTCCAGGAGTAGATGTTTATTCGGTTTTAATTGACTAGAGTCTTCGGAAAGGTCCTCTTGGCTCTTCTGTAGCTCAAAATTCCGTTTTTGGGTAGATTCTATGTGGACCAACAGGGAATCATTCATCGTCAGATTCATCTCCAGTTAATATGTTCATTCTTTTCAGAGTGATGAACTTCTCTTTGAGCTTCGGAAATTTTGGGAGAATTCAGTAGTCGTGACTCCTAAACCTTTAGGGACAGCTGAGGAAGAAGAGTGTGAAGAACATTTTAAAATAACTCACTCTAGGTATAAAGATGGGAGATACGTCGTGCATCCTCGAATCAAGAGTGACGTCACATCTTCCGGAAATTCAGGTTCTCTAGCTCTTCGCATGTTACTTCATATGGAACAGCGGTCCAAGCGAGATGATCACCTTCAAGAGGCGTATTCGAAGTTCATGAAAGAATATCATCAACACATGAAATCCGTCAACATCCGTGCAGATCCACGAAACTAAGAGTAATTTTTAATGGATCCCGGCGATCAAGTCGAGGTTTATTATTGAACGAGTGTCTTTGTGCAGGTCAAAACTGCAGTTAAATATTCCTCCATAAAGATGATCAGGATCCTAAGCTTATTCTATCGCGCGAGCGTCCAAATGTCCCTGTTGATGTGTATCGCCATGCACTGTCACTTATGGTCCAACGTATGCTTCATTTCTTGCTCTTCGCACCGTTCAGAAGCTTGGTCTTGAAAAGGGAAAAGGGAATCGATTTACCTTGGCTGCTGAAGTGATAAAAACTGGCATCTATGTCGATAATGTCCTATCAGGAGGGAATAACTTAGGCGATGCCACTGAATAACACGACCGACTACGTGATCATTTAACGGCGGGCGACCTACCACTTGAAAAGTTGAATTAAAACAGTCATGAGCTGATGCTCATGACTCGATGCTCAGGTTTACTTAGCAAACCCAGTAACAATCGTTTTATTTTCTAGCTTGATCTTAGGCCTACTGAAGGTCCAATAACCAAGAGCCTTGTCGTTAGTAAGTCAGCCCAACTGTTCGATCCTTTAGGATGTTCAGCGCCTGTTATCATCATCACAAAGATCTTTATCCAGCAACTCTGGAAGCCTTATTTATCCTAGGGTGCTCTTTCGAACTTTATGGTTTCGCTGACGCTTCTGAGAAAGCATATGGTAGTGTCGTTAATTAAAAAACAATTCCACCTAGCAGAAATTGTTCTATTGGAATCATATCTTCAAAGACTGAAGTCACTCCCGTTCAAAGTGTTCCACTTCCTTGTCTAAAGCTAACTCCCTTAGTCTTGTCAGCTCGTTTCGTCGCTCACATTCATAATCAAAGGCTGCAAGATACTGTAAATACCTACAAGATGGATGACGTAAGTCGTAAACTGGGTCTCGGTAATCCAAACGACCGTTCCGTCATCAAGTTAGCATCTTCTTCTTGGTGCAGACAATCCAGCTGACTGTGCTTCTCGCGGGTTGGCAGCTTCTGAACTTTCACAGTTTTCACTCTGGTGGAATGGTTCTCCATGGCTTAAAAGTCAAGAAGATTATCCAACGTCTCTACTTGGTCCTTCGGAGAACGCAGGGACTTAAGAAGATCGTCGAGTGATTGTTTATGTTGCAGTTTGTGTTAATGAACCACGTGGGCTTTTGCATCCCTATTCATCTCTGAACAAATTGCTGCGAATCACTGCTTGGTGTCTTCGATTCTAAGACGCCTTGAAATGTCTATCGTCCTCTTTTTAGCATTGATTGCATCAAATCTTCGAACAGCTCTTCTATTCTGGATTCAACAAGAACAAAGTCGCTGTTCTTCGAACGAACTCGTCGCTCTGAAAAATGAGATAAATATTTCTAGGAATAGCACTTCGATAAAGTTAATGCCATTTTTCGATGCTCAACTTCTTCGTATTGCAGTTCGCTCAAAGCATTCTCTTCTAACTTATGACGAGAAGTATCCCCTGATTCTACCTCCCGAGTCTATTCTTACAACTCCTATCATCCACCATTATCATCTTTATTGTCTTCATGTGAGGTCGCAGCTTAGTACGAGCATCGGTGATTCATTGGTGTATTCTATACGTTAGAAATCGAGGTAATGTTCAGCAGCAGCTGATGGGTGATCCCTCTTCTATCCGCATTACTCCACCCAAGCGAGCATTCATCAACACTGGGGTGGACTACGCTGTACCTACTATGTGCACACAACCAAAGGACGAGGTCATCATTCTCATAAAGCCTGGATTTGCATTTTTTTCATGTTGTGCCTCCCTCTCAGTTAACCTCGAGTTGGTTGCAGGTTACACGTTAGTTACACGTTAAACGTTCTACCTCTCGTCGTAGTCTTTGTCAAACGTTATCAAGTGACGAGGTTACGAATTTTGTGGAAGCAGATCCTCAATTACAGAAAATTTTTTTGAAGCATCAACAGAGTTTGCTTCCGTCGCTTCACATCTTGCTTCATATGACACTCAGTAGAAATTCAATTCTCTTGCAGCACCTTCCTTTGGAGGTTAATGGGAAGCTGCGATTAAATCGACGAAATTCCATCTTCGTCGAGTCATTGGGGAATCCACTTTTACTTTTGAAGAAATGACGACTCCGGGACATTTTCTGATAAGAGGTCCGCTAAATGCAGTTCCAGAACCATTGCTTACAGACCTTCTTCCAAATAGATTGACTCGCTGGCAGATGATCCAGCAAATGCGTGATCATTTTTTGAAACGCTGGTCAGCTGAGTATTTGAATGAGCTTCAGCCACGATCCAAGTCGACTACTTCATCGCCATCCACGCAGATTAGAGACTTGGTTCGCATTCGACTAAGAATCTTACACCTCCTCGATGGTCAATGGGTCGGGTTTTACAGCTTCATCCCGGAAAGGATGGCCTTGTCCGGGTTTTCACTTTTGAGACAAAGACTGGCACACTTGATCGTCCAATTGTAAAATTATATCCTCTTCCACGTGCATCTCAAGTTTAGTCATCATGAATCTATTCCGCAGTGACGAAAGGCGGACAGAATGTTGTGAATAGACTTTTGTTCACTTTTTTATATTACTTTTTACTAATAACGAATTTTGAGTCGTGTTCTAATGTTCATTTCTGTGCTTTTTGATAAGTTCCCCGTGGTATAAGGACTTACTCGCTTGGAAGTGGGAGAGGAGTGGTTACAGATGTCCTTTCATTTATATCGGTCAGGTAAATGAAGCCTTGCCTTTCGAGGAGCTGCATCTCCCTTGGGACTGGAGTCTTTGGGGTTTGGAAAAAGGTTCTTTTCCTTTTCACCTGCAGGAACCGTTCCAGCGGATTTCCTTTCTCCATGGGCAGTGGACAGTAGTAAAAACTGGCCAAGTACTCTGCCCTCGCGTCGACCAAACTTCGAGGATTGGAGGAGCGCGCCCTCTTGTAGGATTCTTTGTAGAAGGCCTCGTTAGAACAGTGACTCCTTTGGATGGATTATACTTCTTTGGGAAGGCTCTCCCGGATCACGTCTCGGAAGTAGTCCCGCCGCCTTTCCTGGAACACTTCCGACGGGTGCACTCGGTAGATCTTCAGCTCCTGCAGTGGCTGTCGGGTTGAGAGGCCCTTCCCCTCAAGAACGGGATCCGGCGGGTAGAGGATGATCCCTGCTCGATCTCTAAGTTGATTGTTAGGGATTGGACTCGTCCTGAGCTAAGAGGGGACAG
Organism: Neuroterus valhalla; assembly: GCA_011762715.2. NCBI lineage: Eukaryota > Metazoa > Arthropoda > Insecta > Hymenoptera > Cynipidae > Neuroterus > Neuroterus valhalla. The sequence goes on from WSXT02236090.1 coordinate 6,857, forward strand.
GCTGCAGCTTGCCCCCAATTCCTTCAACCGCCTAAGCCGTTCCCGATCCCTTTCTCGGTGGTGCTCTAGCTGCCAAGAGGGAAGTGTCGAGACAACCAGGAGGTGTGTTTGGACTCTGGAGCGGGCCTGCGTGGGGCACCTTCTGATACGGATGTGCGACGAGCACCTCCTGGTGCGGAATGGTGAAGAGCTCCTCCTGGTGTGATCTGAGGATGGGACTAAAGACGGTCACCTCCTGGTGACGGTCAGGAAGTAACACCTCCTTGCATAAGTTGGAGACTGTCACCTCCTGGTGACAGCTGGGGACGGGTACCCTCAGGTGCCGGTCTGGACTGTAGAGTGTCACCTCCTGGTAACAATTGGGTCTGGACTCGAAAGCCTCCGATTGTCGACCTGGGGACGGAGCTCCCCAGAATTTCCGCAGGGCTCTCCTTTTTCGATAGTTCATCCCCATCCAAAAGTGCCCTCTGGACACTGTCCGTGGAGACGACCCAGAAAGCTACACGAGGTGGGAACTAAAGAAATTAATAAGTGGATAGGTAATGGTCCCCAGGCACTGCTTGCTGGGCGACCTGGTGAGGCCACTAATTACCGGCCGCAGAAAAAAAGTTGGTAGCAATCCCTTCGTAAAAGTATTACTCTGGAAAGAGCAGATTGTGAATTTAAATGTGCCTAACCCTATCAAGTTGGGATTCTGACTGACTGTCGGTGTCCGAAACCCGGTCTTTCATGCCCGAGCGTGCAGGGTCCCCGCCCCTGCGCGCAGATTTGTACCTCAAGCAGCTGATATCAGCCTAGTTGTAGATGCTTCGGATTTTGCGATTGGCGACGTACTGCAGCAACGCGCGGATAATGCTCGGCAGCCTCTCGCTTTCTACACAAAATCTTTGAAAACAACCGAACGCAAATACAGCGCGTACGATCGCGAACTTTGCGCTATCTATAGCTCTGGTAAACCTTTCCGTCACATGGTAGAGGACAAGAATTTCACAATTTTCACTGATCACATGCCAATAATGTTTGCTTTTAATCCAAATTTAGAAAAATGTTCTCCGCGTCGATTCTGATAATTAGACTACATTTCTGATCATTTTCTGAAAATTGTGTTGCTAATGCATTGTCTCGCGTCGAAGCAATCGCGTTATCGATAGATCATGACTCTCTTGTTTCTGCTCAAAAAGACGATGCTGAATCGCGTAAACCGCTTTCCGTTGCTTCGCGTTTCGTTTGGCCTGCACTGAATGAAGATTAAGTAGATTAGACGCGTGCGTGTACTCCGTGCCAGCAGTGTAAAATCACTCAACATGTTTCCACTCCTGTGAAACATTTTGACGAAATAGCCAGTCGATTCGAGCACATTCACATTGATATAATTACCATGAGTTATTGCCAAGGTTTTGGATATTGTTTAACGTGCGTCGACCGTTTTTTTCGCTTGCCCGAAGTCGTCCCAACTGTTATTATGGAAGCTACTACTGTTGACGTTGCCTTGTTTCCAACGTGGATCGCTCGATTCGGCTTCCCTCCATGAATTACGACCAATCAAGGACGCCAATTCGAATGAACTCTCTTTGCGGAATTATGTAGGGTAATGGGTACAGACGCATTCGTACGACCAGCTATCGTCCGCAAGCGAATGTTCTGCCATGGATCCAAGCGCGTATCACGAGGTAAATACATTATCGAGCGTAAAGCGTGAGATCCGGATGACGCGCACCGTAGGCCCGCTCAAACATGCGAGCAAAGCGAGCCGCGCGCGTAGCGAGCCATGAGAATGTGCTCGCGTAGCCGGCAGATTTTTTTGGATTTGAATTATAGAAGTCAATAATATTTAATCTTTTGTTAACATATTTAATAATAACAGTTAGAGGATAATTGTTTATTTCAAAGTATTTTTGACTATTTCAATATTAGATTCGATAAAGCTTGATTGTGACCATTCTTCAGATCTGTCAATCATTTGTTGATGACACTGACTCTATATTTGATATCTGTGTACGAGAGAAAATTAAGGTATCGACGAGATCATGAAGGCTCTCTGTACCAGTCCGTGAAAACACCTTCCTGAACCCTGATGATAGTTATATCTGAAAAATAAATTTGGTTGTTCTTTCCAATTTCAACAGGCAAACTTAATTTAGGGTAGTAGTTGCTGAGCCTAGTAACAATATCATCAATCATGCCATTAGTACACATTCGTAAAAACCTATTTTGCGGGTTTGGAAGCTCTCAAAACGCGGACATTTGATGGAAACGGGGGGGGGGGGGCAGGGTCAAATTTTGTACAAATCTAATACCTTCTCTGATGAGAATGTAAAACAAATGAGATCATTAGGAATATAGTTCCAGTGGAGAGACAGTTGAAATTAGAAATGAAACTTCTAAGTGTTATCATCACTAGAGATTCTCCTATATTGAAAATTGGCCCTTTTACATAAGACAAATATTGGAAACACACATTTCTGCTGTCCCAAGGAAGAACCTAGTAAGTGACTTTTTCTATAGTGACTATTTTCAGGCATATCTGAATGAGAGAATAACCTCTATGGCAAATGTCATTTACTAGGTTTTTCTTCGGGACCTCCCCACAGTTGTAAAGAGCTTGTGAAACTCAGAAGCGAAATGTCGACTACTTCAATTTGATGAACATAAATTCTCTTTTGTTAAAGCTTCTCCGGCTTTAACGAATACAATCTCATCGCGAATCTCGTGCTGCGCACTCAATCAAAATTTGTCCAAAGCGGTAGAGAAGTTTTGTTGCCTAATTCTTTTCACATGTTGTGTAGTTTTTCTATAAATTAAATTTTTTAATTTTATTTTTCACGATTGAAAGAAACACTACGCGTCCATGGGAAAAATTATAACAAACCTACAGATATTTTTCTCAAGTTTAGTTCATTTATATTTTCCCGTAACTTACATAGTTTGACCAAAAAATAAATCTTTCTATTTTCATTATTCTTTATGCGATCGAAATTCAAATTTTCGATTATTCGAGAAAACTCGAAAAGTTGTGAAGATCATCCTGGAGAGCTCCCAAAAAGAAATATTTTTTTTCTTCAAACTTTTCTCCATATCTTGCGTTGGTTGGCTAAAAATTGTCATTTTTGTTTATATTTTCGAATTTCGCAAATGCCACAACTCTAGCAATTTTGTTTTTATCAAAAAAAAATCATGAGGATAAATTGTTTTATTTTTAATCTACTACAAGAAACCGTACTCATGGTTTCAGAGTCTTAAAAAAAAAGTCTAAAAAAATTTTCAAAATGCTCCCCCTCTTTGATTTTTCATCCATAATAGATGGTTAACGAACTCGACTTGTCTTTTCGGTCCCTCAAAATTAGTGCCAAAGCACAAAACCGAATATGATCATTCTTTCGAAAGGTATCGAGTTCACAAAATCTTACATTCTCATCATAATGAGAAGGTATTAGTTTTATGTAAAAACTGACTTTCGCGGGATTTATGAAATCTCCACGTTTTGTGACCTCCTGATTCCGAAAAAGTAGTTTTACGTTGGTGTCTGTCTGTCTGTTGTTGTCGTCGTCGTCGTCATCATTGTCGTTGTCGTCGTTGTCGTCGTCGTTGCTGTCTGTATACTCGATAACTTTCGAAAGAAAGATCGGATTGGATTGCCCTTTGGCACACATTCCGAGGGACCAAAAAGGCAGGTCAAGTTTGTTAATCAGCTATTTTGGATAAAAAATGAAAGAGAGGGATCATTTTGAACATTTTTTTGGACTATTTTTCCGAGACTCAAAAATTGTAAGTAAGGTTTCTTGTAGTAGGTAAAAAATAAAGCAATTTATCCCTATAATTTTTTTTGATAAGAACAAAATTGTCAGAGAAGGACGGACAAATAGAAAAGAACAGAAGAAAGAGAAAAGTAGAAGATATAATGAAAAGAAGTGGAGAAAATGAAAGAAAGATTAGAATTGTGGAAAGAAGGGAAGAAAATGAGAAAAAGAGACAAAAAAGGAGAGAAGAGAAGGCGTAAATATGAGAATATGATAGAGGGAAGAAGGCATAAAGTACAGAAAAGAAGACGATCAGGAGAGAATAAGTGACAGAGGGAGGAAGAATTCTACAGGGACGAGAGAAGAAAAGAATCAATAGGGGAAGAGAGCTGGTAGAAGAGGAAAGAAGGAAAATAAAAGGAGAGAAGCGAGGAGTTTAGCGAAGAAGAGGGGAAGAAAAAAAGAGAGTTAAAAGGAAAAGAGAAGAATAAATAAGTGGAGGAAAGAAGAGTAACTAGAAAAAAGGAAGAACCAGAAAAGAGAGGGAGAAAAAAAGACAGTTGGGATATCAAGAGAAAAAAGGCCAAAGAGAAAAGAGGATGAGCATAGAAGAGAAAGAGGTAGAAGCATAGAAGAGAAAGAGGTAACAAAGAAGAGCAGAGAGATTGAAGAAAAAAAAAGGAAAAGAGTAAGAAATAAGTGAAGAAGAGGAGAAAAGAAGGGGAGAAGACGAAAATATAATAAGGGAAGGAAAGACTAATGTAAGAAAAAGGACAAAGAAGATAAGAAGAGAGTTAAGACATGAAGAAAGTTGATAGAAGAGAAGAAGGAAGGGAGGGTAGAACATTGGGAGAGGGGAGAGAAAGTTTAGGGGTAGAGAGAAGAAGAGGAGAATATGAAAAAGAGAGGATAACAAAAGAAGAAAAGACGAATGGGAAAAAGAAGACTTTGGAACGGGGGGAATAGAAAAGGAAGAAATATGTGAGAGAGAAGTAAAGAAAAAAAAACGATAGGAAGAGACCGAAGAATTCAAGATAATCAGGAAGTGGACGGAAGTTACGAGGGTAGGTAAGTTGGAGAGAGAATTAAAGGAGGAAGTAGGAGAAGGATAAAGTAAGGAGAGAAAGAGTGCAAGAAGCATAAGAGAGTTGGAAGAAGAAGGAGAAGAAAAAAAGAAAAAGGGAGTCGGAGGAAAGGGAGGGTAAAGCCACGGAGAGAAGAAGAGATGATGAGAAAAGAGAAAAAAAAGAGAAGAAACAAAAAAAAGAAGAATTGCCGCACGATAAGAGGAGATAGAAGAAAAGAAGAGAAAGGAGATTGAAGAGCAGGGGAGAAGGGAAGGAAAAAGAAGAAGAGTGACAGCGTAGAGTGGAGAGGAGAAGGTGAAGAGTACAGAAGAATGGGAAAAGTGAATAAGATAAGAACTGTAAAAGAGCGTTAACAGATGAAGGGAAACGGGAAGGAGGAAAGAAGAAATGGAGAAGAGGAAAGAATTATCGGAGAATGAAAGGAAAAAAGAAGAGAATAAGGGAAAGAAAAGAGAAAAAGGGAAGAGAGTTGAAAGAAGAAAAAAAGAAGAGAAGAACACAGTAATGAGAAAAAGAGGAGGAACGAATGAAAGCACAAGGAAGAAAAGAGTTGAGTGACAGAGAGGAAGGGAGCAGAAAGGAGAAGAAAGGAGATAAGAGGAGAAGATGAGAAGAAAATATAAATTTAAGGGGAAGAAAAGGGTAGAAGAGATATAAGAGAAAGAGGGTCTGAATAGGAAGAGAGTCAGGTGAAGAAGAGAAGGACGGAATAAGAAAAGAAAAGAAGGAGAGAAGTTAACAAAGAAGGAGAGAATGAAAAAAGAGGGTTAGTGATGGAGAGAAGGTGAGGAGTCACGAAAAAAGAGGAAAAGGTAAGAAGAGAACGTAAGAAGAAGGAAACGAGAAAGAAGAAAGCTAAGAGAGAAAAAGAGTAAGGTGGAGGAGAGAAGGAGTGTAGAAGAAAAGGAGAGAGTTGTGCGAAGTAAAGACGAAGAAAACAAGCGAAGCAATGCTACTATTCTGATGATGAATATTATTTTCTTACTTTCTCAAAATATTACAAAATTGACTATATGTACGTTAAGAAGAATAAATTCATTATCTGTAAATCTTCCAAAATAAACTAATATTGATTGAAATAATATACATTGGATTAAAACAATTTGATATAAAGAAGTTTACAATGAAAGAACAGAGACGCGCGCCTTGGCGCGCGTTTCTCTCCTAGTATAATTGAAATCACTTCGATTTACCGTGACTTCTATAAGCATATTCCGAGATATGACATAATTTTTCGAAATCTTTGAAATCTTTCAAAAATTCATGATATTTCTTGGAACCCAGTTATTTTTCCAATAATATTTGAATTACCTTGATAACTTGAGAATCATTTTCAAGTCCCTCTTAATCCTTTGAAATCACTCAAAATCTCTTTGGATGGGTTAGAATCATTCGAAATCTGTCAAATATTTCGAAGTATTATGAGATTCCATGAAATCTTTCGAATCCCTCTAAAATGCATTGAAATCTTCGAGATTCTTCTCAATCTTTTCGGATGTTCTATTATCCCTAGACAGATTTGGAAATACTTCCGAATCTTAAAACAGTGGTTAAAATTCCTGAAGTTCCGTAAAACATTTTGAAAAATCAAAAGATCCTTTCGTATTCATAAGTTTCTTCTTGAATCATTCAAAATTTCAAAGATATGTTGAATACTATTGATTTCTCCCACAAGCTATCAAATCTCTTTCGAGTCTTTTGAGATCTTTCGTAATATCTTTTTTCTTCAAATCTTACAATTTCCTACAAAACCCAAAGTCTTGAAAATCGTGAGTGTCCAAAATTGTACGAATCCTTAAAATAGCTGAAATCTAGACTAATCCTACCTAATTTTATCAAAATAGATATTTTGAGCTTAGAATTCGAAAATATTCTTCTTAACTGTAATTCAAATTTTAGTTTGGGTGCGCTTACAATTCGAAGTAACTGTTAATCAGAATGAAAAAATTTTTAATGAATGATATATTTACGTGTATTTTCTTCTGCCACAGGCATTAGTCGTGATTCCCTTTCCCTCCTATATGGAAAGAGCTTATTCCTCCCTTTGCAAGATTCTTCATGATTCTCTTCAGCACTTTTTTGGAGATATCATTTGATTCAGAAAAAGTCATACGAAAATTATTTTTTAGTTTGGATAATATTGAATTTTATGAATCCCATTTGTCAGGAAAGATTCAGGAACCAATTTCATATCAATGTTTTTTCTATAAAATCATCCAAGTTATGAAAATTGTCCCTTGAATTCAAATAAAAAACAGTCGGATTGAATCAAAAAGATAATTCCAATAAAATTTTCCAATTTCCAACTTAATATTCAAGTCTTCAATCAGGAAAATTCCTTTCGAAATAAGTAGTTCAACTTCAAAAAAGTAGTTGAATATTCAATGAAAAATTACGTTTTCTGATAGAAAATGATTGAAGCAGAGCCTTCACTAGTGATTGGGAATTTTTTCAATTCGAGTCCACAATACTCGTTACACTTGTTAACTTCGTATCGTGATTGATTCTTGATGTGAAAAAAGATTGCTCAAGCTATTTGATGACGCCAAAAGAGATTAACAGATATTTTTTAGGTTTGAATACATTTTTTAAGCACATAACTTGATTGAACACTGAAGCTCTTTCTGTGAGATTCGCGGGAATCCAACATAGCCATCTGAAAAATTAATAACCATACAAAGAATCCCAGTAATGTTCGGCGAACTTACGGAATAAGTTGATAGATACTTATATTTCAAAAAAATTGTGTTTCAGAAAATCTGAAAATGAAAGAACCACTTTTCTGTACGCACACATTCTGGAAAGTGCGTAGTCCGATTGTATGCTCAGCTCCATTGGAAAAATGCAACAAAAAACGAAATGAGGAAACGTGGAATATAGGAAAAGGCTATAAAAGACACGATTTAATGATCCTCTGAACTTTATTTAAACAAAGCATAGACGATATCCTGAATCTTGTCAAATATGAATCGTACAAATTTTGAAGTGATGGTTCGGAACAGCCCTATTCGACTCCCCGACTTTTCGCGCAGCAGCTGTTGTCGCTTACAAGTTCCACATAACGAGTGAACTCATCCGATAGCTACCAGGTAGCGCCTCATTCGTCCTGTTCCAGAATTTCATTGAGTCTCATGTGTCAAAACACTGAGAATAATAAAATAGCGGTTTTTTATTTATTTTTATTGCCTTTCGTGATAATAGGGAGATTTAGTGTGTTTTCGTAAATATTTCGATACTTCAAATATGGGTCGTTACAAGGGCAGGTCGTGCATAGTAACCTTTTGCAATTCAGGATTTAAATTTTGCAAAGAAAAGAGGACTCTCATTTCAGTTTCCTTTAGACTCAGAACGTCTCCTGGAATGGAAAAAAGCAATTCTTCGGCAGGATTACACATTGCAAAGTGGTCAAGTTGTGTGTGAGCTACATTTTTTTCCGGAACAAATTGTCAGGATACGCGAAGTGAAGGATCCCGATAGCAAGGTTATGGCGTCGGTATGCATATGTTTGAGAAGTTTCATACCTTCTTCCATGGCCGTAGCCAGAACAAAATTTCGGTGTAGGTTATCACATTTTTTCTCACAGAGTTCACTGAGACATTGATATTCCATATATCTTTGATATGACCATTGACCTTGTCAATATTTTCGGGGTAGGTTCAAACCTCTTTTGCTCCCATGTAGCTACGGCCTTGCCTTCTTCACATATTATTAGACAATCATTTAAAATAAAGTCAAATAAGGAATTCAAAAGAAAAATTTTAGACATATATAAGTTAACAGAACAGGAAATGTCAGTCTTTTTTCTTTATACAAAAGTATGTAAGAGTTAATTATTGTAAGCAATTTTATAGAAGTTCAACAACAATAAAATTATCTAATAAATTATGGAAATAAATTTTCAGTTGCGTCAAAAAATGTATGTTAGTCAAGATACGTTGATTTTTAGAGGAAATTAGGCAATATGTGTGTTTCCAATTAGCAAAAAAAAAATTATCTACGAAAATTTATCATTTTTCTTTTTGTTTTTGATAGTGTTTAATGTCTTTTTCGGAAACCAAACGAAAAATATAAAAAATGCTTGAAATTAATAAAATTGCAGCGGTTTCTCTCAAAATATGAAAGGTCATTTTAAATGAAAAAACCACACTTATATATTTTGCTAATTTTTCGTTGAATTTTCACTTCCATGAGTAAGATATCTTGTGAGTTTTATGCAGGCTAAATACCTTTTGTTGCCAGGAGAATG
>WSXT02236101.1:998-15927 GCA_011762715.2 Neuroterus valhalla
GTATAGTTAAGGTGTTGAGGGGAAAGAAGATGGGTGAGGTGGGTGTGGGTGTGTCGGATGGGGGGTAGGGGGGTGTGGTGTGGGTGGGGGGGGGGGGGGGGGGGGTTAATGGTTGGATTCCTTCAGTTTCTTTTACGTTGCTTTCCTTCGAAATTTCGTGATTTCCCTCAACGTATTTCGATTCATTCGAAACTGTATTGTTATCCCTCGGAATTCTTTCTTATTTGTTAAAATTCTTTTTGAGTTAGAATAAATTTTGGAGGAACAAGGAAAAATTACGCCTCGGGATCTGCGAGGATTTGAACCGGAAAATCATGTTCACCTTTTCTTGAAAAATCGTGATCTCGATTGTTCGAAATTCATAATATAAGTAATATTGAGCATAAATGATAATTTTTATTTTTATTGCACTCACGGTTTGTATGCAGGAAACCTAGGGACGCAAGTAGAACAATTTCAGCAAAGGTTTTCATTTTTCCGAGATGACACAATGATAGAGACAAACAGAATTCTTGTTACTTAAGAACTCTCTATTAACTGACATAAAAAAAAACCGCTTCAAATACTAACTTCTATCATGTTTATTCATAACAGCCCTTTCTTTATACATCCAAACAAATGAAGTTGGAGAAGGACATATGGTGTCAGATTTCAGAATATTTACCACATTGTCTTGATTTCCTTGCAATTCGACCTTCACAGTAAAAGCACTCACACCTGTTCAAAATTGCATGACAGAGAAAGCAAAAATAAATATTGGATTCTTTTCACCTATCTCCCAAGTTCTCATCTCGTATGTTGAAATGTGAATGAAGATAGAAAATTGAATATGCTATTGAAATGTCTGATTAAATTTCATGAACAAATTGTCTGAGCTGTATTGAATTGAAAACACACATCAAGTCCTCTAGCAAATATAAAATACTTGGCATAATAACTAATGTTAAATCCTCAGACAAAAGCATACAATTCAAACCCGAAAATACTAATTCTTCAACGAAATCTCCGAAAAATTATTTTCAACAGGAAAAAACTAATTTCCAACAGAAAAATCGATCTTTCAACCAATATTAGATATTTCAACAAAAAAAGTAGGAGCATATCTCTCATTTGGAAAATTTCATTACATCACACTACGTTCGTCCTTTGATCCATTATCTACCGTTAACCCTATCAGGTTTTGGTTAATTTCTCCCTTAGAAAAATATTATACCACCTTGTCTGTAATCACCAGTCACGGACTAAGTCAAGTGCCTGATAAAGTCAAGATGTTGAAGATTTAAAAATATAAAACCAAAGTTCGAAATTTGTTGCGCAGATATTTTAGCAGGCACACTGTTGAGTTATTATTGTGATATAAAGTTCGTCTCGTTATAATGTTGTCATTACACAGCAGCATAGTTTGTAGAAGAAAACTCGCGTCACCTCTTGATGCTTTTTTAGAGCTACCAACTGTTACTCCACAAGGTTTTAGTCGTAAACTTCTTGATGGTCGGAGGAATTCCTGAAAATGCGACAGGTGTTCAATAAAACCGCTCTTTGAGCCGCTGCTAGTACCATGCTGACTCCTAGACGTTCGAGATGTTCAGTGCATCTTGCGTGTACATTGCCTGTAGTCGTTATCACGATAGGATGAATGGCTGCATGTTTCACATTGCTCCATATTGTCTTCACTTCATGCCTCAGCTCACTATACTTATGGATCTTGGTCGAATGCGATGTCTGCAGATTTCGATTCCGTTGGACAAGCAATGTCGAGGATAGAAACTTTTACGCTAGTTTTTTTCATGAACCACGATGTCTGGTCGATTGGCTCGGATATAATTATCTGTCTGTATAGTAACATCCCAATATGAGATGCAATCTTCGTTCTCCAAAACACGAACTGGAACGTATCTGTAGGAAGGCATCCATTCTGTCAAGAGTCCTAGGTTTAGGGCAAGTTTTTCATGTATGATGCCCCCTCCATCATTATGTCTGTGCGTGTACTCTCTCTGAGCCATCACGCGATAGCAATCAATAATGTGCTTGATGGATTCGTTCGTATCTCCACACAATCGGCACCTGTCAACCACATCTTAATGTAGTACATGCTTGCGATAATTCCTGATGCCGACAACCCTGTGCTGGATCGCTTTCACGAATTCTTCCGTCTCCGAAAACAGGACGCCCTTCTTCAGCCAAATATTAGATGCCTCTTCATGCACTTTATATTGATCTAAGGTTTTGGGGTGCTCGCCGTGGATAAATTTTTGTCTCAATTGCGTTTCCAATTCCTCTCTGGTTTCTGCCCTGATAATCAAGGCTTTCACTGAGGACAAATTTAAGGGCGTGTAATTGAGATCTGCTTCACAGATGGTGTTGTAGAGCGCAACATCTCGTTTCCTGATGAAATAGTCTCGCAATGGTGTATCTTGCGATACACAGAGCTGCTCGACATCTACGATGCCCCTGAACCCTATATGTCGTGGAAAAAATGTCCTCTCAATCGCCGAAGTACTGTGATGCATCCAGTGCAAAGTCATTTAAATACGAATAGCTCTGTTTATCCTATCAAGGGCAGTGTTTGACCATTTTATAAGCCCAAAGGAGTAGGTGAGAACAGGAGTAGCATGGGTGTTGATAGCCCTGATTTTGTTGGAAGTGTTACGAGGACTCTTAAGACCCAATCTGAGTCTTGTAGTGAAATCAGTCATGAGGCTCTTCTTTACTATCGAATGCTGTATATCCTCGGACTCAAGAATACCCAGTTACTTATTTGACTTCCTCTCAACCATTGCCTCTATACGGTTCTCATTCCACAATTCTTCGGTTCCCAGTTCTTTTAGATTGAAATGCTTTGCTTTGCATTTATCTAATCCAAAGTCCATGTGGATGTCATTTGAAAACTGTTTAGTGACATTGATCACTTCCTGCAGTTTCTGATTTGGGCTAGCGTACAACTTAGGGTCATCCATGTACAGAAGATGGGTCAGTATATGACCATCCTCATCACCATGTGTTCTTAATCCATGAGATACGCTACTTAGTGTTTGGCTCAATGGATTCATCTTTAAACAGAACCATTGTGCACTGAAGGAGTCCCCTTGGTCTCATGAACACAGCGTCAATGGTAACTAGATCCTTGCTGCCAGAAGTTGTACCATGTCCGGGCCCGGAACTTTCCAATTACTGGATCTTTCCAAAACCGCTGTAACGTCCGAGTCTGTGATGATGGTAGGCTCCATTACAGGGTTCTCGCCTGCTCTTTCCTTCTCTAGTTGGAACCACGCAACGCACAGTGGTCTGAAACGTCGAAAAAGCTGGCCGAAATTCGAGAATCGAAGATTTTTTTAATCCCAATCTAATGATACTAATCCATTTAGAATGTGTGTGTGTGTGTGTGCACCTTTACGTGAAAAAGATAGAGCGCTTCTTTACCTACATGGATGTAGGGAACGCTCCAATTCAGCTGCTCGAGTGGTCGCGAAAAGTGTGCTCCGAAACGTCGAAATAAACACCACATTCCAAACGCTGTTACAGTTTGCTGAAGACTGCAATTTGTGCGCGCACCATGCAAAATGCAGCTGCAGGTTTGTTGAAAGACTTTTCAATGTTATTTTAGAATTGAAAATACACAATGTGCTACATGTGAGGTCTAGAAAAATTTTTCCGAAACGTAAGAAAAAGTACAACGAACGCCGAAAAAGTTCCCTACACTTTCAGTTCAACTCGGTTCACCTATTACGGCCATTTTATAACTTGAAGATAAGTATGAAGAATAAGAATATCCAAAAATTGTGTACCCCTACGTACCCCCCGCATAACGATGAAATTTTTTCGTGAGCGTGTTTGCGTGGACGCCTACGATCCCCGTAGGAACGTGCCCCCGCATTACATTACCTTAGAGCGACATGTATCAACGCGAAATGATATACCGGGTATTCGAATTGAATTTTCCGTTCATTCTGCGTCATATATCAAGGGTGACCTTAAAAAATTCATAACGTGGCATGCCAGCCAGCTTTTCTGCGGGTTGCCGGCACCAAAGCAGGCCATATATCAAATAAGTTTTTACACAACTATAAACATATAAGGGTTTTTGAGGTAGAGAAATTAGAATCTGCGGTCGAAATTTCAGAAAACAAGATGGCGGAGCCAAAATGGCGGACATGTTAAGAAAAAGTCACACGACACTCGCGAAAGTTTGTATTCGGGGGTTTTTGAGGTTGAGGAATTCGAATCTGCAGTCGAAATTTCAAAAAACAAGATTGCGGAGTCATAATGGCGGACTGGTTTTCGAAAAAGTCACACGACACTCGCGAAAATTTGTGCTCAGGGGTTTTTGACGTCGAGCAATTCGAATCTGTGGTTACAACTTGAAAAAACTAGATTATTTTCTGTACACGATGACAAATGTAATAAATGATTTTCTCATAAATTCTTGAATGTTTTGTGTTTTTTTCGAAAACCGGTTGGCTATATTGCACCCGCCATTTTCTTTGTGAAATTTTGAATGCAGATTCGAATTCCTCGACGTCGAAAACCCCTGAGTGCAAATTTTCGCGAGTGTCGTGTGACTTTTTCAAAATCCGACCGCCATTTCGACTCCGCTATCTTGTTTTTTGAAATATCGACTGCGGATTCGAATTCTTAAACCTCCAAAACCCCCGAATACAAATTTTCGCGAGTGTCGTGTGACTTTTTTTGAAACCGGTCCGCCATTTTGACTCCGCCATCTTGCTTTTTGAAAATTTCGACTGCAGATTCGAATATCTGAACCTCGAAAATCCCTGAGTGCAAATTTTCGCGAGTGTCGTGTGACGTTTTAAGAAACCGGGCCGCCATTTTGAATCCGCCATCTTGTTTTTTAGAATTTTGACTGCGGAATTGGATTCCCCGACCTCAAAAATTAGAAGGGATACATTTTGGAGTCATTCCATGGGCGATTCTAATTTTGGCCAGCTTTTCTGCCGTTTCAGAGCACTGTGCAACGTCTAAATTGCTTTTATGATTTTTTTCCCAAAAATCAGACCAGTAGTCGGCCATGTCTTTCGAATGAGAAATTTTAGTCTTCAGCTGCATGTTCTGCTCCTTATTCAGTTGACGGTAGAAGTTCTTTTCATGTTCATTGAAGGTTCGATTTTGCTGCCTTCTTGCACTACTCTTGTTGTATCGATGCAGTCTGGGATTAGAACACAAAGTCTCTGCCGAAGAGAATCAATTATCTCATATAATATCGTAGGTGTAAGTGTCTCGATGTTCCGAGGGTAGATGATATCATTAACACGGAGTTTTAGCTTTCTGGCTCTGTTTCCTCTTTTATATTGGGTAAATCGACCCAATTTGCTCCTTAATTTGTGACATCCATATCCAACCTGATTTTGCATAAGGGATCTTGTTTCCGTCTTGGGGCAAAGACTACATCTGTAGACCTAGTTCTGTGACCAAATGTTCTAACAACTGCCACAGCCGCACAATGTAGAAGAGTTTGCACCTGTAAGACTGATAGTTCTGCATTCAAGTGCAAAGGCAAAACTTGTTGTTGAGGTGTCCTATCAGTGCATGCAGATCATTAGTGATGAACATTTTCGGCAAAGAATGCCTTCTCGTTGGTTGTACATTCCTGAATTCCAATAGGGCTTGACCGAAATTCATTTCAAGGTGCTGTAGTTTGTTAGAGATTACGCTGTTCAAATCAACTTTAACGTTGATGTGCGGATGTAGTTCTAGTGGATCCGGCTCTCGTTCTTCACTGCCTCTAGCACCCATGCCTTTAGCTACAATAAGGTCTTCATTATCCACATCTCCTATGGGCATTTCATTATTTGGAGGCTGCTGTTCTGCCCCTATTCTGATAGTGGCAATTCCAACCTTCGAGAGCAATCTGTTAGCAGATGCTTAGCGTTTTTAATCTTCTAGATTCTGTTCCCCTATCCTTGTGGCTAGATGGGGGTACTCAAGTAAAAAGAGACGATGATGTTCTCTTCTAACACTCTGCCCACTACTCTAAGTCACAAAATAGAGGCAAATCACATCTCTGTTCATATGGTATCTCATATCAATCGCCTCCTTAGTCGCTGAATCTCCACTAAAGCCTCTGGTTGAATGGGGCCGACTGCTACTGGAAGATGTGGTGGTACTGGAGCATCTAGAGGTTGTGCAGGAACACTAACAACGTGATGGCGTTGTACTGCTCCATCAGTCTGGGCTTGATCTTGCACAGCTTCATCGAACTGATGTTCATTGTTGACGTTTTCTCCCGCCTAATCTCTATTGCTCGATCTTCTGAGATAAGAAGATTATTACGGATGTCCTTGACCTTCGGGATGAGGTCCTTAACTAAAACTTTTTCTATATGGGGATACTTTTGTACGAACTTCGTCCTCAAATTGTAGCCCTTTTGGCGCTTGGTCTCAAATTTCGCGTTTTGATAATAGAAACGCATCGATTCTTCCATCATCTTTGGTGTCAACTTGATGCTCTCCCACAGTATTCCTGACAAGGTGGTTGGCTGCAAAAAGCTTGAGCTAGCCAAAGCATTCTCAACGGGCACAGCCGATGTTCCATTGTTCCCCGCGTTCCGCAGATGTTCTTGCTGGCCAGGATGTTGATTGGCGAGATCTGCCTGACCACCACGCAGCTCGCCATGACCACCGTCCTGCATGCTGTGGCCCCCAGCGGTGGCTCCAGGGGCACCCAGACGATCCTCAGGAAGCGACCAGCGTTTCAATATATTCATAAAACTCTCTATACTGATTGGGTTTCTTTAGTTTTCTTCTTAGTCCCCTCCCACCTTGTATTTTGGCTGTTTGGGATGGGTAACCGTATCAATAGCAATTCTACGGCCAACGTAGCCATCAAAGTCAATGGAGGAGAGCTCAAGCCCTATCGCGACGACAACGCGAGATTCCAGCCTTGCTGTACTACTGGAAAATAGAGGATTGATTTGGAAAGACTGGAAAGTGGAATACACATGGGGAATTTTGAGCAAAGATGTGTAGGGAAGGGAAGCAGGGATAAGGATGAGATCAGCCTTGGAATTCATTGCGTGTTTTTTGCAGAAAGAAAAAAACCTGATTTCATCCTTAATCTTGATTTTCAATCCAAGATTTCCGCTTGAGACACGTCATTTTCAGTAAATAGAAGCTCTAATCAATTTGTTAAGCAGAATGTATAAACACAAGGTAACTCCGGCAACATCGGAGGTAAGAACTGATAAAAACAATACACAGAGAAAGCAAGTCCAGCCTGTTTCCATTTTCAAACGACACACCCGTCCTGTGCAACATCGGTCCGACACGGGTCGCTTCCTGATCTCTCTAGCAAACACCCTGTGCAAAGAGTTTCGCATAGCCATTAAAATAATCCACTAAGGGATATCTTACCACAGACCAATCAGTATCCGAAATTGTTCGGTTATAAATGGAATGGGGAATCGGGACATCTTTGTCGAGGTAGAAAACGAGGAAAAGGACAATTCAGAATTGACATCAATCTGCCAACCCCTAGAATAATAAGAATACGAGTTTTCTGTTCAAAAACGTTTCAACCTCCATATTTTAGTCTGCTTCTCAATTGAATTATATTGAAACTCAATGTGTGCGAGAAATCCCCTCATTTTTTCATTCTATTCTCATAAACCAATCTAATTAGGGAAAAGGCAGATATTTTTCCGCGTATTATCCGCAAGGTCATTTGACACCATTTTCAACCAATAAGGAAATCGTGTGTTTTTTAGAGGATTTGGCGCGGTTTTATTCGGGAAACAGATGATAGTTATTCAACTATTTCAAATATCATTTTTTCATCTACTTCTGGGAATGCTTACTAACAAATTCATTTTTTACAGCTCAAACGATCCAGTTAATTTCAGGATTTTCACCTGACGCGGTGATGAAATTTTTCACTCCAACTTGTAAATAAGAATAGCCCATATAGGGATCACCCTATTGTTCCTATTTAGAGAAATTCTCAAATCTTCATTGAAACAACAAGACAAATATGTTCTGGTTAGTTCTTTGTTGATTGAAAATCTATTCATTTATTGAACATTTATTTCTTGAAGTTAAAACTGTAACTATTCTCATTTGATTTTGTAGAAAATACTTTCTTTCCGTTCGGAAAACCAACGAAACAGTAAGAAATTCATTGTTTCTCGACTAAAAAATCTTATCTATCATGAAACGCAAATTTTCTGTTCAAGAAATGAATCTCTTGTTGGATATTTTAATGAATTGGTTGAGAGATGGACTGTTATCAACTTGTAATTGGACATTTATCATTATTTGTTTGAAAACTAACATTTTTTCGATTCAAAATGAAAATCTTTCCTAGTTCGAATATCAACTAATAAATATTTGATCAAGAATAAAGCTTCTCTCGTCTGGAATCTAACTAAATGGTTGGAATTCAAACTGTTTTGTTGAAAATTCAACTTTCTCTTGGATAAGTAAAATTTTCGTTGTGAAATAGAACGAAGAAGATGTAATAAAAATCTGTTTTCCTATAATGTTCATCTAAACTGTGATCATAATTATGTCGACGCACTTCGTAAATCGACAATGTTTGTTGAATGAAATGAAAATACAACTGCGACGAACAACAGGAAATCCTTGAAGAAGAATCTGTTTTTCTGTATACTATGTTCCGTAATCTTTGCCAAGGCTTCAATTTCTACATGACTTAAGAAACATCTAAAGTTAGCTGATAAAATAATTTTTATATAGGAAAAGCATAGATCCAAATATATCGCATCTTTGAGAAAAGTCAGACAGGTATTCGGCCATTTGGATGAAAACTGAATGCGTTCTTTATTGCGATGTATGTTTTTCATAATGTTGTAGAATGTAACTGTAATTGCTTTGAGAAAGCTGGAATTTTGAATATAATTATTTTATTCTTGCCAGACTATATCGATTTTCATCAAAACAGATGAATCTTCAACAACAATGAAATTTTTGACCGAGAAGATCAATTCTCAATTATAAAAGACAAATTTTCTATGGAAAATATGAATCCTAAGTTGTTGAATCCTTCAGGGCATTGCATAAACCAACTTTGGAATTTTTTTGTTCCCTTTACGGTTACGCCAATGTAACTATCACAGGAGAAAACATGTCTGGCGAGAGATGACAAATAAATTAAAATTTCACGCCGGGAAGCTCATGATTATGCACAACTACGGTATGTATGAAACATTTGCGAGGTATACATGAAATTCTATAACTCCCAAGTACAAGTCAATAAGAAAGAATTTCGTGAATGATAAAGCACAAAGCCGTAACTTGGGGCCAAAGTTCAACAATACCATACGAAAATGATGAACGTTTGACATCTAGAGCATCAGACATTCACTGTAGCTCCATCTATGACATGTTACGGGCCGAAAATCGGTATCACTCGCGTACTCACGCGATACCGCATGATACACGATGATACATGCAACTATTGCCAGTAAAGTAGTGCTTTCAATATAAACGCTTCTTTGATAACAAATGCCACGGAAGTTACAAATGACACGCAGACGACGCACATATATTGTTGGGCGCATAAGTCAGGGGTGTAAACCTCATTCAGTTTCTCACAGTTATGCGGTGTGTCAGTTTGTCCTACCTGATCATCAATATCAAAGACAAAGATGCTCCGAAGTAGTTAAATGATTGACCGGAACAAACAAAATGATGACAAGTGAACTATCCACCAAATATGTAGGATTTCCTTCAGAAAGATGAATTTCCAACCAAAGAAATTGATTTTCGACAACGTCCTTCAATTATTATATTCGGATTTGGAATTGATTTTAATTAAGAAAAACGGAATCTGGGACTAACTACTCGCTCGGGCCAATCATGATCTGCCGGACCGGGTCTGGCTCTTGCTTACCTACTTCCTTTACTCCAATATTAACTTTCAACCCTCTAAGATTATGTTTGATTTTCCCTATAAAAATCATGAGGTGGATCTCCGATTACAACCCTTCATTTAAGATCGCTTGTGCTAATGAGTAGGCGATTCTTAGGTTAGGTAGTGTCAGATTCCTACTGAGTATTACCTCGCCTCTCCTGACAACCCATTTCCCTGGAACCGTTTTCGCATGACTTCAGGGAAATGGGGATAAGGTTAATACGCCGTGTTTTGTCGTTCCGCTTAATTTGCCAACATGGACTCATTGTCTCTCCTTCTTTTGACCCTACCAAGATGTACGCAACTGTCTCAGTAGCGCGACAGTGTCGCGCGACGGGCGCGTCAGCCCTCGACATCCTGGTAGGGACCTACATTGCAGTACCTCCTGGTTCCTGGAAACTTGTTAGTCCGGGAACATCATTCCAATTGGAAGGAGTGAATTTTGAATGATTGCAGGGCCATGAATCAGAATTTTGTGGACACTTGTTGGCATGTTGTACCAGAAATATAATTGAACAAGTTTTCGGGCTGTGGCTTCTGCATGAATTCACAATATCTATTTTGTAATCACTTGAAATCGTCTGTAAAATGATATGAAAACTATCCATATTCTCTTTGTTTACCCCAGTTATCGAAGAAGGAAGAGTTGAATTTTCAAAGAATGTGTACATTTTGTAAATTTCCCTAAGATGTCAGAATATTTCTGTGACTTTCTATAGAATTTTCAAATCAAAGTTTGAGATTGTTTTGCATGGAGGGATGGAAAGGAGACAAATTCGGGTAAATTCCGATGGTATCCTCATTGTGAACCATGGATAATTTCAAGATTGCAAGTGTCAAACATTCTCATTGCAGAAATTTTGAATCTGCAAAATCGGGTAATGTCAGTACGACAATAAATTGTTGCATTTCATAACAAAAAATGAATTTTCAAATGTATTATTCAGAGAATACTGAGATTTATAGAACGAATGTTATAATTGAAAAAACGAAATGCATCAATGTGTCGGAAGTTTTAAAAAGAAGTGCAACTTGAATGTGTATAAGGATACTTGAGACTGAATTGCAGAAATGTTACGTCGTAGAATCAGCAGGGATAAATGAAACTTGAACAGGTTAGGTCGTACTCAAACCAAGCTGTCGTCAATTTTCCAGGATGCCAGGTTGCCAGGTTGCAACTTGGGAAGCAAGAATGAAAGACTTTGTGTACGACAACGTCTTCGACGTTGCCAGCTTAGCAAACAGCTTGAGAAATTTAGTATCGATCAGAAAGCGTATCGAACAAGATCTACTTCAGAAAAAACAAACTTAGACCCTATTGTTTAAAAATTTCAGCTAGAATCGAATTCCATTTGTAATGTCCGTATTCGAATAGTTCCATCTCCAAAGTATATGCTTTCCTAAGTTGTGTAACCAGTCTGCTTGTTTTGAATTGACTCTATATTTTTATAATTCTCTTTGCAAACTCATAAATCCCTTACGGTCCGAAACATAATGGTCCTTCGAGCTGGATCTCGAAGCGGTGGATTTTTGATCCGGAAGATTAAGGAGAAAAAACCGTAGAATAAGTGCCAAATCAAGTGCAGAGTTTGTATCGGGTATGAAGAGTGGTGCATTTAGTACGCGGTGTAAGTGAGACACGCCCGAAAACTGGAGATACGTGCGAGTTTCACCTACAAAATATAGCGTGGAATAAGGCGCTAAAGTTTGTGCTTGATAGTTTTGCGTTATAAATCGTTGAGGTAGTGAATCATTGTTGAAGTTGTCTGGGAAAGTTTCATGTGATACTCGATACTCAATACTTGCCCTTTCCGTGGAAGGAGACCAAAGTAGGAGACCGTTGAAGTCACGATGGAGAGTAAAAGTGTGGAAAGAATGAACAGAACGACGAAAGGCAAGAAGCCTGAGCGGCTTTACGATCAGTTCACTCAGCCGCTAAGGCAGAAAGCAACAGAGGAGAAGGAAGGGGATGCTGGTGAAATCATAGAAGAAAAAGAGGAATAAGGCCTTCGGACAGAGACAAGCCGGTCCGATCCTGGAAGCTCAAAAGCTTCGCGTCCTACCAAATCCTCCTCGCGAGCGTCGTTT
This sequence comes from Neuroterus valhalla, assembly GCA_011762715.2. Taxonomy (NCBI): domain Eukaryota; kingdom Metazoa; phylum Arthropoda; class Insecta; order Hymenoptera; family Cynipidae; genus Neuroterus; species Neuroterus valhalla. The sequence continues at coordinate 12,972 of WSXT02236101.1, forward strand.
AGTTTGATAAGAAGACGTCAACTAGAAATTAATCCAGCGAAAGCGGAGGAAATCGCTAGTATTGAACGCGAAACAGCCGAACGCTATAGGAAATTGGTAGAAGAAGAGGCCGGATGCCTTAAGGCATTGGCGGAAATGAGAGCGCAGCTAGATCAAGCTGAAATTGATGCTATGCTACATATTTATGGAGTTTAATATATACTGAAGAAGTAGAAATTATTCACACTACACTCTTCAAGGGAGTTTTGTGATTTCTTACCTATACCTCAGAATATGCCTTTAGACTAGAGCTTAGTTGAGTCGCAGCTGAATATTTCCCTAAAGTTGTTCCTGAACCAGCTAGGAAAGGTGGTGGATATGGGGGGGGGGAGGCTCCCTAGGATATGTCTGAAGCATTTTCAGGCTATGGCAAACTCCAGTACGTCATCGCACAAATTTAATTAGGTCGTTCAAATTGGAAACCTGATCTCTCCTGTTGAGTGGAGGGCCTATGGCATGGATTAGACTACCTAAAGCAAGGAAAGCTGGACACTGTCATTCTTGAAATTGTAAGAACAAGTATGTTGACTTTATATATTCTCATCCGCAGAGAAACGAGTTGCCGCGTTAATTATCTTAGTGGAATTAATAATTCTTGGTTGAGAAATTCGTGGGCTGCTGTACAAGAAACAACCTCTCTCATGTTGAAAAAATCTTCGTGACATCATAATCAGTTACATACGCTTAATAAAGTGGCACAAATGAATAGCATCCGCATAGTAATGAAGCTAAGTTGAATGGTATTATGGTGTGACGAACAATATTTCCAACATGAGAGAGGTTGTTTCTTGTACAGCAGCCCACGAATTTCTCAACCAAGAATTGTTCATTCCACTACGATAATGAACGCGTCAACTCGTTTCTCTGCGGATGAGAATATATAAAGTCAACATACTCGTTCTTACAATTTCAAGATTAACAGTGTCCAGCTTCCCTTGCATATTGATTCTGTACGGATTTCAATGCTTTTGTATATTAGTTTTTTCATTAAGTAGTTTTAAATATTTTCCATGAGAGGAGTCATTTTGATTAATTCTAGCTTTTACATGATGATGGATATATTATAATGGAGTATACTTATACTTATTCTTGGCAACTGCAATAATCTAGTGCTTATCTTCTTTTCTTCTTCTAGTGCTATATGATATTGATCTGTAGAGGAAGTTGTGATTCATACTATCAATTATTGATTGAGTATTTGATATTAGGCAATTTCCTTATTTTTGGCATTGTAAAAAAAAAAATGTATACATTTTTCGCATTTTTTTGCCATTTTGATGTTGTAACTCAGATGCACTATTTTCGTTCAATCGTCTCTTGTGGTGTCATGCAAAGTTTCCCAAAAATTTAATTCTTAACTTTTTATTATTTTTATTTCATACAAATGAATATTTTGGATCTTTTAAGAGAATTCAAGAAGTTTTGCTACTATGATCTTGCGGGGCTTCCTGAGTGGAACGAATAGTTGAAAATAGAATTTTTGGACCTATCAAGTTCTTGTCTTTCCTAAATGTTTTGAGTCTTTCTCATTTAGAAAGGAACATGTATGTCAGTATGTCAGTCTTCTATCACCGAACCATGGTCTCAGCCATGAAAATAAAATTGAGGAAATTTAAAACTCAATTTCTTCACCAAACAACGCTGGGTACAGTGAATAGGGAAGAAGCCAAACTTGTCAGTCATTGAAAGTTGCACAAGATCTCTTCAACCAGAAAAAAGTACATTATGTAATAATGGAAAATTTTATATTACTATCAATTGATAATAAATCAATCGAAAATCCATCATCAATCAATAAATCATGAATCAATCAACTATCAATGAATCAATAATTCGACCGTTTATCAATCATGAATAATAATCAATCATTACTCAATCAACAATGAATCATGAAACAGTCATCAACCAATCATCAATCAATCACCAATCAATCATCAATCCATAAGTAATGAATCATCAATCAAAAAACAATCAATCATGAACTAATCATTATCAATCATCAAATAAATCGTCAATCAATCATCAATTAATCAGCAATCAATCATCAATCAATCATCAATCGATCATCAATCAATCATCAATCAATCGTCAATCAATCATCAATCAATCATCAAAGAATCATCAAACAATCATCAATCAATCATTAATAGATCATCAATAAATTATCAATCAATCATCAACCAATCACTATCAATCGTCAATCAATCATCAATCAATCATTATCAATCATCAATCGATCACCAATCAATAATCAATCAATCACAAATCAATAATCAATCATCTATCAATAAATCATCAACCAATCATTATCAATCATCAAGCAATTATCAATCAATAGTCAATCAATCATCAATTAATCATCAATCAATCGTCAATCAATCATCAATCAATCATCAGTCAATCGTCAATCAATCATCAATCAATCAACAAAGAATCGTCAATCAATCATGAATAAATCATCAATAAATCATCAAACAATCATTATCAATCAGCAATCAATCGTCAATCAATCATTATCAATCATCAATCAATCACCAATCAATAATCAATCAATCATAAATCAATAATTAATCAATCATCAATCAATAAATCATCAACCAATCATTATCAATCATCAATCAATTATCAATCAATAGTCAATCAATCATCAATCAACCATCAATCAATTATTATTAATCATCAATCTTCCATCAACCAATCATTATCAATCATCAATCAATCATCAATTAATCATCAATCAATCATTTATAAATCATCAATCAATCATTTCAATTTTACGTTTCTGAAGCGGTAGTCAGAGCGATTACGTTTTTCGTTTTTGAATGTCAGCCATGCATAGCAAGTGGCGCGTTTGCCGCGCTGCCTTGCGGCGAAAATCGGCGATACCAAAATTTGATATATATATATATATATATAT
>WSXT02236112.1:0-15926 GCA_011762715.2 Neuroterus valhalla
GGGCGCGAGTGTAGTTCTGTCAATGCTTAAAATTAGACTTTCTGCCTTACAATCGATGCCGGAGGAACGTACTTTCGGCCGAGGTATGAAGAAAACATAATTTCAAGTAAATTAAAAATACATTACAATATAATATTTTGGATACGTTCGAAGTTACAGCGTTGAAAATTGCTCTTATAATAATAAGAGTACATAAGTTCATTTCGATTTGAATCGGAATTAATGCAGGTATTACAATGATTACACAAGCAGGAGACTTACAGACGGACGCTTTAAACTTTCAAAAGAAACTTACTTTCATCGATATATTAGGGAAATTATTAAGGTTTTTTAGGTTTTGAGTGATTTTGCCTACTTTTATTATTATAGGAGCAATTTCTAGCGCGAAGTGCAGTAAAAATTTGCTATTTCAAAAAAAAAATTAACATTTAGCGAACTTCCATGAAGGTTGCTATTTTTCAAGACGCTTTGACTTCGGACGTTCGCCAAATATAATATTGTATTATGTTTTCAATTTTCCTCAAATAAGGTCTCATTTCACTAATGTTGAGGATATTTTTCTCTGCGGTGCACAGCGAAAATGCTTTATCATAAAAAATAACATTTCTTCTTGTGAAATTTTTGAGAAAAATATAATTTCTGATTAGAACCTAAGTATTACTCAAACCAAAAAGGGATAAAATCTTTTTTTCTAGTTTTACTGGAAATTTATTTAACTTCAATTTTCGTCCTAGAAAATTTAGAGCAGCTTGGTCTGAAATAGAGAATTATTTATAAAACAAATAGAAACTACAATTTTTTTTTTTCTAAAATTCTAATGGTTCCCAGATATCCAAAGATTTTTAACGCTCATATACTTTTTTTCGGTGCCAAACTACAGAGTTTGAACCAGAAGGCACCACGTTGGAGTTATTTTCACAAGAATATACACAATATTCCGGAAAAAAATAAAAAATTGAGTTTATTCACTTAATTGATTCTAGAAGAAAAAACAAGGGGTGCAAGCCCTTTCGAGCTGGATTTAATCGAAGCCCACCATGCAGAGAGTGCAAATTTTGAGTTCCTATCACGTGTGGCGAACTTCTGAAGCTTGAGAATCTTACATAAGTTTCATTGAAAACACGAGGGTTCTCAGCAAGTTCAAAACAACCCTTCGATTCGCGCATTCCAACTTCAAAGCTTATAATATGCTTGTACCAAGATGGAATCTTGTGGTTTGGACGCGTCGATCTATCCGGGAAAGAATTTTTGACGAATGTGATGAGAAAGACAAGAATTGGAAGAGATACACCAGAAGATTTGAAATTAGATAAAGCAGGATATGTAAATTATTCATTGAGTGATAACCAGAAAGGATACACAAGCTTGTATTCAAAATCCGTAATGTTCATTTTTCTAATTCCGATGGTCAAAAGTACATAACTTCTATTAATATTACTTTTCTTCAAGAATCATATAGTTAGAGTCATAACATCCCTATGAAACATTTATATGGAATCTCTTCTCCCATTCCAGAGAAACAAACCTTGCAGTAAATCCCCTAATAATCCATTTCGGAGTACAAAACTTTTCTAAAAAGCAATTATACTCTGTTTGACGACGCAGACGTGTTTGGAAAGAGAAACATCGAGTTTTTGGGTACCCCCATAGTACTCTCAGGAATCTTATCGTTCAAGTTGTGTGCCTTCCAAGGTCGGAAAAGTGGGTGTTATTGTGAAGGGGGTGGGTTTGTCAGTCACTGCTGTGAAATCCCGTCCGCAATCTCTGAAGGAATCTTTGGTATCCCAACTATACTGCACCCTTACCCCTAAAATCTCGTTTCCAGGTTCTCACGTAGCGACCTGTGAACTCACTGAAAGGTATCAGAGGATCAGTGTCAGCGTAAGGGAACGTAAAGGAACGCAAGGGAAAAAAGTCAAGGAGAATGAGCGTCAGGAACTGATAAAGCAATAGTTTTATTTTACGAGGAGAAAACGGTACAAAATGTATCCAGCTGCTGGATTCGGATATTCTTCTGTGTCGACGAGTTTCCGCTCTGATATCGTCTTGCAATTTTCTCTTACTGCCGAGGCTACTACTCAACGTCCAGTTCATTGTCTCCCCTAGAAGCCACTTATTGTCCTTGCTTTTGCTTGTTTCGTCTGATGAATGGTTCCAATGTTACTTTTAAGCGGGAATAAATTCGATATTCTCAATTTCAAAAAATTTTTACTTTTCAAGTTGGATACAAGGTTCGATAGGTAAAATGGAGTAGAAGAAAACTCCTTATCTAAAGAGTACAGGAAGAAGAATGCGGATCCAAAATCTTCATCAAATACTTGAAGTATGCTATGTATGAAGAGTGCTATATATTTTATATTCGGAACGAAGCATAAGCCTACAGTACCTTTACCCTATATTATGAAATAATCAAACGGTCATGTACTGTCATGACAGACATGACAAGTCTGAGACTCAGTCTCAGAATTCCATTGTAGAAATGCATTGCTGAACTATATAGAGGAGGTACTTGAAGATAGATTTATGAATCCGGGGTTTTGACTGTATATCTTACATGAATCCAACGGAGTAAATTTTAATTAATTATAAGTGAAATTCCACTAATTTTATTAGAAAATAGAACTTGAATATCAGTGGAGAATTGATAATTTTATAAGACGTAATATCAGAGAGAAATAGAGAGTAACAATTCTTCAGAAATGGCAACTATCAGTAAGGTGGCGACCCTAACGGACACTTGCTCAGACTAGGGCCACATTATTGAAATACAAATAAGATATTGATTTTTGGATCCACGACTCGTTGGTTGGTGCAGAATACTGCATGTCAAAAACCACGTCGGTAAATAAATGTGGACTTTCAAGAGTGTACAAATGTGCGGCGCGTTGACGTATGTAGGTACACTTCACGCACACAATCTAACTTTGGCCTGGCGCCGACAATAGCCGAACAAGAGGTTACACACAAAGCGTCGATCCCGCGATCGAAGGCATTTGATTCGAATATTTTGACAGCTTCAATCTTCGATCGAAATGAGCCCACTTGTGTGTTTTCAAATGTCAGGTACTCTGCGATTACTGTTTTCAGGTTTTCTCATAATTTTCAGAGAATACGATTGAAGAATCATCGGGTATGATAAAGTCATCGAATTTTACAGTAGCAGGAATTTTTGCACATCTAGACAATTTTAAAAAAGAATTAAAGATGTTGTTTTGCCGACCAGGGCAATAAATCAATTAGTTTTAAAAAATTTTCACACCTTTGATGTTTTTACTACACTGGAAAAAAAAATTTGGATCAAGTAAATGCATTTAATTAAATCCTATTTCTTGGGATAAAGAAAATATTTAAAATAATATTTCCTTCGATCAAGAAAATTATTTCTTTGATTAAAAAGGTCTAGACTTCTTGAAATCTCATTTGTCCTTCAAAGAAATATTTTCTTGATCCAATTACTTCGATTCTTTGTACTGACCAGGATGCAAGTAAATCAAACAATTCTTCTTGAATCAAGTATTTAGGTTTATTACGCGAATGAAATAATTATTTATTTCAAAAGAACAGCAATTAGGCCAGGAATATATTTTTCTGAAACAAAGAGTCAATGCTTTCATACCAATCGAGCATTTCTTTGGATGAATAGAATATTGTCTTCACATCAATATTCATTTCTTCGAATAATAGAAATGATTCCTTCGATTGGTAGAATTGAATTCTTCATATCAAATAATCATTAGTTCAACCAAATAATCATTTTATTGAATAAAATACTTGTCTATTGGATTTGGATGAATATTCCTTTGACATTTATGGTCGAGCGTTAGATACAGCTTCAAAACTTCTAAGGTTTCATGTTGCAGTAGCATCGTGGTTATCACTGTGGTCTTGACACTTAACGGACCCGAGTTCGTTTCCTGCTTGAGGTATATATTTTTCATCGGATTAGTCTGTTTCAGCTCCATCAAGTTTCCATATTATAACAATCCTTTGAAATGAATATGCAATCTTATCAATTGATAACAAGATGAATTATAATTTAGGCTGAACAAATTCAGTTGTTCATTTAGGATAGTATGTACCTTTATTGAAGTACAATGTACTTTATTGAACACTCGCATTTTTGGGCCAAGGAAATATTTATTTGAATCAGCAGTATATTTTTTTAATCTAAATTTTCGAAAATTTGACATCGAGAAATAGTGTTTCGAGCATTTAAAACATATCCTTGAATTTGACATTTTGACATTTTCATTCTGAATGAGAAGGTATTGATTTTATGTGAAAATTGAATTTCGCAGATATAATGAAATCTCCACGTTCTGACAACCCCTGAGTCAGAAAAAATGGTTTTTACGAAGGTGTCTGTCTGTCTGTAGTCTGTAATTTGTGTACTCGATAACTTTCGAAAGAATGATCATATTCGATTGTGCTTTGTCACAATTTTTCAAGGCCGCAAAAGAAAGGACAAGTTCGTTCACCAGCTATTTTTGACCAATGGTTCTGGTTTAATCCATCGAAATAGCTTTTTGAATAATGAAAAATGCACATTTCCGCTTTAACTATGCAAGGTGCAAAAAAAAGTTAGGAACCACAATTATTTATTTTAAGAAAACTTAAAATTTTTTAGATACCACTTTTTTCATAAGATGCATAGTTCTTGTTTAAATCATGAGAAATATTACCAAATATGAAAAATTCCATTTTTCAGCAAAACTATGCGAGACATGAAATGACTACTAGGATAGCTGTATTACATAAGCTATGGCGTAATCATTTCGAGTCATGAATAAACTACATATTTTCTTTATGTGACAACTTCGGCCTACCCTAAATTTTCATTATTATAAAGAATATATGATTTTTATGTAAAACTGGAAAAATATATAACTCTTTATTTTTTTCTGCATGGCATAAAAAAATAAGGAACGGGAGGCAGTAATAATACAGTTCACAATAGGACCTATTCGATAATTTTGAAACAATCAAGTCCAAGTCAAAATTTCAGCATAGAACGGAAGAACTCTCCTTTTCCCACGCCCTTTGCTTGCCATATCGATTTTTGCACACTCAAATTCCAAGGCCACAAAAAGTGTCAACATATGTTGTGGACTTCTTTCCTACGTCATCATCTTCCTTACCTACAGTAATTGTATAGTATCGATGGTTAGGATTTTTGAGATTTCAAAAATTCATAAATTGACTTAATACACGTGATTGAAAGAAGACCTCAACGCTTGTGTGGAATGTGTGGACACATCATACCCGGAATGTTGTAAAAAATGTGGAATTTTCATGAATTAATTGATTCATTTATTTGAATGAATGTACCTTATTGTATTACTAGAAGAAGGTATATGTTTTAAGTGTTTATATTGTTCCAAGAATTATACAAACTTTGAGAACGAGAACTTGACTGGAAGTTTTTCCTTCAGAGCATTAGGTATGGGGAGAGGGGGAGGGGCGGTTTCGAAAAATTCAATATTAGGTACATTTTGTTCACTCAGATGAATATAAATAACGAACCTGGTTAGATTTTGAGAAAGAGGTTGAAAAAATAAACTGCAAGGCTTTCCTGCGGCTATATTCGGAATTTTTCCAGTATCAGAAACTACGAAAAATTTTGGAAAGTCAAGGTATACAAAATTTACTGGAACAGATACTGAAATTTCTACAATTCCTGGAAATTCATGAGAAATTGATAAATTACCGGAAATTCAAGTAATCAGAGCTTTTCGGAAAAAAATTTCCCAAAATTCTAAGAATTCTCGACTAATTCTTCAATTAGGCCTACCGGAATTATACGGATATCCTAGGTGTGCAAGGTTTCCGAAATTATACGGAATTCGAAATTTTTCGGTATGTTATGTTAATTCATGGTAATTCATCAGTAATTCATGGTTACTTATCACTCCCAAGATTCTATTCAAAAATTCCATGCGTGCTTCACAAAAAATATTTTCCGAAGAACAGGGGACCTCCAGTTGTTTAAGTTTGAGGGACACTCTATTCTCTACTTGCATTGGTAGAATTTTCGCGGAAATAAGTGCAATTTTATTGATATAGTTTATACTTCCACCCATCGACTTTTATAAAATGAACTTTTTTTTTTGTCTATTCTAATGTAGTTAGCGTAAAAAATTACTTAGTATGCCCATTAGAGATTTTCATCTTTTAATTTTGCCAATACTCCTCCCTTATTTTATTCTTCCTGTAAAGAAATACTGCAATAAATTTTCATCTACATGGTGAACATTGTTTGGAGGTTTGGCCAGGCCGTTTTAGGTTGAAAGTCAAAGAACAAATTCACAAAATATGCACTGGCTTACTGAGCAATGTGAGCATAATCCATAAGAATATCTATAATGGATATATTATTTAAATACCAATACATTTTTACACTTGAAAATGCTATAAACATTCATTCAAAATCCCATGGAATCAGTAAGCAAAACTTATTGAAACAAATATTATAAACTTATGAAAACAAAGAATTGCACCAAAATTACATAAGTCGAGTAGCTTACATCCTTTTCCAAATAATTATAGTTGGAAATACATTTCAAAGCAGTACAGGAATATTAAATCTATAAAAATGTGTATTATATGTATAAAAATAGGTAAAAATATTTTTGAGTTATTGAGTAAGAAGAATATTCTTTTTATATGGTAGGAAAAATTCTTCGCACATCAAACCACAAACAAAGTATTACGAGTGTATTTTAGACAATTTATAGTATTCAAGTTACCAGTCTCCGTCTCCTGTTTTCATAATTTTGACGGGAACAAGTGTTTTCAGGTTCAAATCGTTTTTTTAAATGAAAAACGAAGACCCTTTTAGACAGAATATGACCCAGCCGGAACTCCAGTTTTTATAAGTGAAATACTCTCAAATTTCTTCCTTTCAAATCTAAAATCCAACTCGAACGAGTAGAAACAATGGAACCAAAAATTGTTCGACACTTTACAAATATTCTTAGTGAGATATGAGTTGTTATTTCGCAGATTTAGTTAAACGTGTTCCATTTATGAACGTCTGTCTGTGACCCCGTCTTGCATATCTAGTTCCTTGATGTGTGCGTGACAGTTCAAGGTCGAAATCGAGTTGCTCGCCTGAAGCAAAATCTCTTTGAGGTCGATGATTCGTGAAAGTTGAATCGTCTTAAAAACTGGATTTCGTACTTTCGAGGCGGGCTCCACGCCCTCCTTTTCCGGTTTGACGAACTTCCAGTGCTTCCCGATATACGAGTATCTAAGATTAATATTCACCTTTTAAAAATTGGATTCTTGATGAATTTATGCCAAATACTTTCCTTAAAAGTATGTGATAAATCTATGGTATTCATGAACTCAGGAAATAACTTCTTCCTTTAGAAGAATTTTTAAATGAATCTTAAGAGTAAAGCACTCGAGGGTTAACATACAAAAAACTATGAGTAGGCGGTTTTTTACTTGCTTTACTGAAATACGAAGAGTCCGTTTTGCAAGAAAATTAAGATCAATCAAAATTTAAGAATTATATCTTCAAACTGTAATGAAAGCACTAGTAGTACTGGTATATGTATATGTGGGACGCAGCAATAACATTTGCATTGATCGACCAGGAACCTGAAAAGTTAATATAAAATAATCTCAAAAAAATCTGATTCTATATTGATTCACATGTTTTAGAAAAATCTGAAGAAATCTTGCGTCTTTCTACAGTAACTTGAGGAACCTCGTAAACTCGACGAGGTGTCTATTTCCGGTAAAGCTCTGAAAGTAAGACCCATGAGGCCTGACTTTTTTATTTATGAACTATTTGCGGTCACAGGATTTACGAGAAGAATCGGAAAACTGCATATAGCCCACCGCCTGCTTGAAGGAAAGGGCGGATTGGGGAAAGTCGAGGGTTGATCGAGAACGGAAAGCATGAGGACCGATTCCTCCAACAGCGTTTCTCAAACTTTCTATATTTCCTTGATTTTTTAATACTCCCGTTTCAACCTTCGACGTCCGAAAACTCTGATGTGAAGTAGCTGCATTTAAGGGTGTTGGAACCAGGCAATATCTTCAAAATTGTCTTACCTCATTTTACTCCATGAATACTAGAACTAAATCTTTGTTAGGAACTTACGGCCTGCTCCTGCTTTCAATCAAGTCTGTATTTGGGATAAAGGATCAATTCATTTCATTACTTTTTGTATAACAAGATTTTTCTGGATCCTTACCGGATCATTCAAATGAATCGTATTCCATAAAAAATATTGCAATCCCCCGATTTTTTACTCCGAATATATACTTGATTTAAAACAAGAGTAGGCTTTAAATTTCTGATTGAGATGTGATTCTAGACTTGATGAAGTAACAAAAGACAATTCAATTTCAAGTCTAGGGTCTGGTTCCAACACCCTTAAATCTAGCTACTCTAGGCAGACTGTATGAAAGTCTTTGGGGGTCATGATTTTCTTCCATTGGTACGACATTAATAGGAAATCTTTAAAAAGTGAATAAGAAGCCTATAGAAAAAAATGATACTTCACTCGGTGTTGTCTTGGTCAATTATGTGCCATATTTTATCACTGCTTATGCTACTCTTTCCCTACCTTCCTTTATATTTATTTTCTTTTGTTGCATAACATCTTGTACTATATATCCTTTTCCGATTTTTAGGGACAGAGTAATCTTACGCCCACGTTGAAACTACATGCGTCTGCGTATATAATTTTCTACTTAATTTCTTTTTCCGAAGATTTTAATGTCTAACTACTTCTCTTCTCTTGTGTATCACTTTTTACCATATCCTGTATGGACTCTGTATTCAACCACCCTATATCCTATTTTATATTTCTTATTCTATTTCTTTTTTAGGGCATTCTTTTTCCAATCCTAGTACATGATGTTATATTATATTTTTCTTCTTAATCTCAACCGTTTTTACTTGTATTACTGGCTTATATTTCCTCCCAAGAATTCTAACCACTTATGTATTTTCTTCTATTTTTATCCTGCTCCAATATTCATATTAGTTTCAAAAGTTTTATACATTCCTCTTCAGTATGAACTCTTTTCATCTCCTCAACTTTTTCACCCCGTTTTATCACTTTTTATTCAACTCCTTTTTCTAATGATTGTATTCTTTTTTCTAAAATATCACATTATTCTATAACATCTTTCAAAAATGGGATTATTTTTCATCACAATTTTATAAAATACAATACACTAGGTCTTTGACATAGATCGCCTTTGTTGTACGTGATTCCGAAAATCCTGGTTAGTCATGAGGGGGTTCCGGAGGGTAGGTTGAGAGGTGCAAAAAATTCTGATTTCATTCACAAGTCTTCCATATAAGAACGGTCTACCCTTTATCATAAAAGAATATACATTTGTACAAAACAAAGTTCATTTATGAGTAGAATTGAATCACTTCGAATCAAACTAGGGCAGATATTTGAAAAAAAATGTTGAGGAGACCAACATAGAATTGAATAAAGTAAGATGGAAATGGAAATAAAGTGAGTCCCCGAAATTAACGCCCATATAAATGAAAAATATAGTTTCTCTCAAAAAAAGGGAAATTTACAATTTCCGACAAAAAGGTCTTCGAGCAAAAATATGTTCTTCTGAATTGAATATAATTGAGCTTTGGGATGATTTCTTTTCAAATTGAGAAAAGTAAATAATCGAGTTTCAAAGAAGGTAAAGTGATTCACTGGAGGTAGGTTGTCCAAATCAATTTACCGCCAGGTTGGGTTGATTCGTAGGACCTTTATTTGAGATGCGCTGATCAAGAAGGATGGTGGGAGCCACAGGGGCCACGTTGCCACAAGGAGCGACTGCACGCTGCTTCTCTTCCATCCTGGCTCGGTTCCAAATCCAGTCTACGAGCTTTTTTGTTCCACCCCTTATTTTTCCGTTCGCCTGATTTATTGTTTTATTGCACGAGCGATTTTCTAACCTCTTTCAAAGTCCTGCATTTCTTCTTCCTCCAATCGTCTTATAATGACGCATACGTTCCTCTGTGAGGTCTAAAGGTGATCTTATTTTTCTTTCGCTCATTTTAATATTTGGTCCAGATATTCACACAGTTTTCAGGGGATATTCAGGTGTCCGTCTGTCGTATGGAAGAGTCGATGTGAAGGAAAATAGGAGAAACTCATAGGAAATGTGAAATATGAAGCGAAGTGGTGGGAATAACATGAAGTGAGAGAAGGTTATATAGAAAATAAGGAGGAAAGAGGGGATGTGGGTCAAACTGCGGTAAAGTAAGGGGAAATAGTGTTGATCAGGGGAACTGGGAAGATATGAGGATGAGTGTGTAAAGAAGTAATGTGAGGTAGTGCAATGAGGACTTGGCCATTGCGAATCACTCACCCCTTTTTCATTCACTTTTTTTAGGGTTGTGTGGGAAACCGGAAATGTTCTTCTATTTGTAGGCACTGTCAACGTCTGTTTCCCTCCTACCTGTTCGAGTTGTCTTCTTAGCTTTTGCCGGAGTTTTCCCGTTCCTTAGCATTCTACGTATTATATGAATAATATTATTTTTTTACATAATGACGAAATGTATGCTTTTTTCTAATAAGAACCGCGGGGGACAAGCGGTTCCCGGGATACCCTTCGGGGTTGGTGCGTATCACGGTCGCGATTACGCGATGACGCGATGTCGCATACTTCATTCTACCAAACCCTTGAGAGATACGACAATTCTCTCCTTGCTCATCTCTTTTCTCACTCTACCCATCCTCTCTCCCTTGCCTAATTGATAAATATATGTTTTGGAATCATCAATCCATTTCATAGCGATAAAATGCATGCTGTTTTTTAATAAGAACCGCGAGGGATTAGCGGTTCGCGAAATACTGTTTGAGGTCGGTGCGGCTCACGGTCGCGGTGGAGCGGTGTCGGGCTGCAATACCACTCTATCAAAATCTGACGAGCTAGAACAATTTTCTTGGCACTAATCCCTCTTCTCACTCCACCTATTCCCCCTTTTTGAATTTTGTAGTTAATTTGGAATACATTAGCGTGTAAATTAGGTTTTGATTTGTAGCAAAGGTAGATGAGTTACCGACTGAAGTTACTATACAGAGAATTCACTCGATCGCGTTATCTTTCTTTCGGGCATGATATAATCGAAATGTTCAGCAATAAACAAACTAGTGCTTCTGATGGAAAACCTCTTCAAAACGCCAAATATGCCTTTATTTTGAAGATTTTAGTTCGTAATGAAAAGATATGGGGAAAACGAGATTCTCCTGTCATACGAATCGTAATAATTTTCGTAATCGGTGTGGTAGTTTTTTTTCCTCACCTTCGGTCAACTACTGCTGACCTTGATGATACGATGGGTATGTGGTGGTAGATCCGAAAGCAGGTGGCTGATGGACTGGAGCTGATGGAGTTGCTCACATTTATCTCGGTCTAGTGCGTCCGCTCCGGTTCCTCCTTTGGATTCATACAATGAGGCCAACTATCAATTATTATTATTAATAAAGGATTTTCCACTTGGCAGCTCAAAACATAAGATTGTCAAATTCCGACCTTCAAAATTCGAATTCTAGTTAGATGTATTTGAATCTCGAAGGCAAATACCAAAAATTCAAAGTACAGCTTATAAAAATTATAAGTTTTGAATTAAAATGTTACAATTCCAAATTTTCAAAAAATATGTTTATCTAAATAATAAGGATTTCAAAAATGAACATTTGGAAAATGTCTGCGAATATATTTTTATTTATATAAAGAATGTTCCATCGTTTCCTTAAAAATATTAAAAATACTAAATTTGCGTGAATAAAGATGGAAAAAGAACAACAAAGTCTATAAGTTTATTATTGTAGTTTTCTTATTTCTTTTTTCTTAAATTTCTAGTATGTCTTTCATTAGTCTTATCCTTTCCTATGAACAAAGTTATTTTCAATGTAAAACTATATATTTCCGAATGAATTCATATGCACTTGAATCGCTAGAATCAGCCTAATTCTCTGAAACTTGATTCTCGAAAATATACTAATAAGAAAAGTGTTTTCTAAATTTTTTTATGGCTTTCTGTTAGAATATTGGGAAATATTTTGATTTATACGACACCTATTTCAGGCATAATCTGAGTTTATTACCCCAAGACACGCTATTTACGCAAGGAAGAGTTGAAAACAAGTTCGAAAGAACAGCAAATATTTTAAGGTCAAACTTCTTGGAAATTAAAGCTTCAAGTGCGATCAAACTGTTTACGATATGTTTCTGGGGAATACGATAATTCCCTCTGATATAGCGAACTGGCATCACAAAAAATTCAACCACCAATTTCAGAGGAGAGCCTTTTTCACGGAAAGAAAAAAAGGAACAAATGCTAATAACCAGTTGGAAAAAAGTTGGCATCTCAATGTCTGACGGTTTTTCAGATGGAAAAAGGGTTTTGACTAATAAATTTAAAAATACATGGTTAAAGGATCAACAAAAGAAAAAGAGGAATGCAGAAATTAGAATAATTAGAGGCCTCGCAACCCACCGGGCCGGTTTTATATTGAGGCATGTTTCGTTGCGCTTGCGTTGAGTTCACGCGCCTATCGGCCGCAGTTGGCGCGCTCTTCAAAATGACGAGCAATGCAGAGAGGATGTTACAAGAAATATTGAAGATTCAGAAATTTAGGAAGAATTAAAAATATTGAAGTTTTAGGGCTCATTTTAAAATGAGACACATATGGTATGTTTTGAAATTAGGAGAATTTAAAATCAACTATTTGAAGATCTTTAGTATCAATTCTACAGACATTTCAGATCTTGGAATTTTAGGACCTGAAGGAAAAAACAAATAAGAGGTGTTACACATGGCTGGAAATATTTGAAAAATAACGCAACATAGGCCGCGGAGGAAGGGTCCAAACCATTTCATTGCGCTTTGTTACATGTGGGGCAGGGGCGGAGTAGAACATTGGCAACAAATTATGAAGACAGTAAAAAATAACACGTCTGTCATTCTGAAAGAAAGAATTGATATTTCGAAGAGAAATGTAGTTTGGTGTACAATTCAGAACAAAAACAAATAAAATCAATGGGGGATCAAACATGGCCTATATTTTTGAATATATATAAATGAAAAATTGATTGAACAACCACCGCAGGGTCCTTCTGGGAGCCACTGTCATTCAAGAAAATAGCACAAGCTCTCAGCAGAACCGCGATAAAATACACCTATAGCCACGTCTCATGACCGTGAGATGTGTGACCACATGCACGACGAAAACACAATGAAGGGCAGGCTAAAACCTCGTGTATCTAAAGGACATGAAGCGATACGAGTATGACTGCTATCTGCATCCATCCAGCAAGTACCACGGTCATGTTCGGTCACGTTTGTCAAGGAGCACGATGTCCGGGCTTGTGTAATGAATAGGGACAATTGTCGCGAAATTGTAGTGGATGACGGAAAAGCACTGTCAAGGCCATATTGTGTATGCATATATACGTCGTTTCTGCGTGAATAGGACAATTCGATAGTATATGCCATAGGTGCTCAGGGAGTTTCAGACACGCCCTGCACCTATCGCTGGAAAATTCTTGACGTTATATGCTTCTACGGTATGCTGGGGTGGAAATCACACCGCCCTGCCACGCGAAAATGAAACTCTCCGTTCCTGAATTGAGTCCAGACGATGTAATGTACAATGTACTGACAATGTACTGTCCTCACTTCTGATGTTAAGGTTCAGGCCAAGAGTTTCAGCTGCCTGCTCCGCGTTTTTATAAAGAAACGCACCCTCCCCACTTATTCCGTGATTCCTGACCATCGCCAGGAAATATTCTCTACCGTTTGCGATGATATGGGCAGTACTAAGTATAGTTCGGTTGTATAGGCATTCAAGATTGAGTAGTCCGCGTCCGCCTTTACGGCGTGTGATGTATAAGCGCGGAACGGACGAGTTGATATGCAAGCTTCCCTTCATGTGCATCATCTTGCGCGTAGTAATGTCAAGGGCCTTGAGCTCGTTCTCCGTCCATGGAACCACCCCAAACGAATAGTGTAGAACTGGGACGGCAAGCATGTTAGTCGTAGATATCTTGTTCAACGACGACAGGTTGGACGACCAAATCCGTCGGAAAAAGGTGTTTATATCTGCTGTGGGGAAATTCTTTCACTGATGTTGTACCCTTAATGCGGCCCTCGGGCAGGCCCAGGTATTTGTAGGTCTCTCCAGCGCTGAGGTGTATAATAGCACTTCGGTCAACAAGCTCAGGGTCCTTATCTTTACCTGCTATTCGTCCACGTTTCAGATGAATCATGATTCCAATCACACACTCATCCAATCCAAAGTTCATACTGATTTCTTGTTGACCCCTCGACGATACTCAGCGCATCTACGAGATGTTCTCTTCCAGAAGCATAGATCATTAAGTCATCCATATAAAATATATGAGTTAACTTATGCTCAAGAACCCTGACCCATCCCTTGCTCTTTCTAATTCTCCTCCTTACGTCTGATGGTACTTGTATATTGTCAACAATATGCTGCTTGACGGTCATCTGTTTTGACATTTTCAATGTGTGATGATGAATCCTCATTTCATGAGCGAACTTCCAACTTTCTGCGATTAGGGACAGTTCTGATATCGCATCGAATCACTAGTTTATCCTCAAGCAGATCCATCCATGAACAACGACGATTGTCCCGCCGGTTCGTCATCGTGTTTTCATATAATTCAGCACCCCGAACTCCAGAACGATCGGCAATACTCGACGAACCATTGTCGGGTGCTCTGTGCGTTCAATCATTTCTAATCACATTTACAACTGAATTTGAGTTTTGGGGTTTCTATAGTTGTTTCCACGAGTAGCTAAGGAAGGGATTGTCTGCCCTCGCAAGGCCCCGCATGCGGAGGTAACGCCCGCTCTAGGAGCGTTTACTCTAGGAGGTGACGTGGTATCCTAGAGACACCATTTACGACGCCACTACCTGGTGCCACTATCCTTAGACAATTGTACGCGACTGCATATCAGCTTTTGTAACCGTATGCAGCAGAAACCCACGGGACAGGGACCTTAGATCCGCAGCCTGAGGACGGGTTCGGTGGCTTTGTCATAGGCCAATCTTTTTGATCCAAAGAACCGAACCGAAAAGTATGTAGGAAATCAGGTCCTTAGCGTACATTTCAGATGAGGTCAACAACGGTTCCTCTAGTGTTGCAGTACTCGTACTGCATAAAAACTATTATGGGGGGGTAATTTACGAAAAGTGCCCTCTAATCGTCAAAAACTAGGGTGGCCGAATCTGTACAACGAAAAATCAGGACAGTCCGGATGTAAGTAAACTTATTCATTCATGAATGTGAAATCATTGAGCATATTGCAGGTGGCACTATTCTCCTTGTAGTAGACTTATAGGCAAAAAATGGCGGTATATTTAATGATTAATTGTCCATTTTATTGCTGGTAAAAACATTAACATTCGTGCTGTGAAAAGCTGAGTATGATAAAACATAAAAGCACAGAAAAATAATTATAGTTATATTATGCGTAAAAAGAATTTTTCTCTAGAAACACACTTGTTTTAGAAATAAAAATTATCAGTCAATTATTATAGGTTGTAATGAAAAGTCTTAAAAAGAATATTTCAATGAACTACGAATTTTGCTTATGAAAGTCGCATTTTTTCCAAGGAGTGTGTATTCATAAAATTCTTGACAGGTAAAAGATTTGAAGTTGAATTTGATTTTCACAATATCACGCACTGTTCCAACTGACAAATTGCTTCTTTCATCCGGCCATTGCCCTTTGATCGAAGAAAAAATTCTCTCGCAGTTTGCATTGTGTCCAGGTATGGAAAAGAAACCGCTCGGTTTTTTTACACCTCGCGCTTCGCGCTCGGCTTCATACGCGTTTAATTCAGTTTACAGTGTGATGCATACACAGAATTACAAATATTGCAAAACTGCTGAAAACCTCCACTTCTATG